>CM076575.1:395722687-395985091 GCA_034641835.2 Pinus albicaulis | reverse complement strand
TATGGTTTAATATCTTTTTCTTGTAGGTAAGAAACTAATCAAAAAAGATATTGTGTGTGGGAAAATTTGTTTGACAAGGCAACGATCACTTTGTTACCATGGAGAGTATTAATTGATCTCAATTGGTACAACCTGCTAACAACGTTCCTTTTCAAGAACTCTGCAAGATCATTTGGAGTCTAGTTTGTTCAAGATGAATTTGAGCACTCAATTTATTTTTTACACTTGGCAATGGTCTTATGGGAAGCCCTTTACATATTAGAAAAAAAAAGAACTTTTTCTATGCTCTGTAAAACTACTCACTATTTGTGGCAAGTACTCAACATGTCAACTTTGCTTGCCAACATGGTGAGCCGACTTGACATTTTGGTCGAATCTCATTTAATTCTAGACAAACTTGGTTGGAATATTTGTAGCTGAACTGGCTTGTTCAGGAACGAACTGGTTCAAAGGGCTTGATGTCTTCTTGAACATTTAGGGTTAATCCATTTCAAATGGTGAACTTATTTTCTGTTTGTTACAAGTGTGCTTGCATCTTAATATAGAATCTAGGAAACTATTTGGGGGAATGATGTGGATATGCCAAATTGGTTGATTGCAACACATTAGAGTTAGAGATATTATTATTTTGCATATTTTCCATTATATAGTTATGACGACTACCCCATCTGTGGATACCATTCCAAGATTCACTGAAAATCTCTTTAGCCTCATCTAATCTACCTACTTTGCAGAAATTGTCTACTAGCAAGGTGTAAGTATAAAAATTTTGCTTACAACCCTTACTTTTAATTATACTCAACCACTCCAGGGCCTCTTTAATGCACAAAGTTTATATATTAGAAAGGTAAATTTAGAAATTATTTCAGTTTGCATTTTGTGTTTTCAAGTTTTCACATTTCTAATTTTATTGCAATGTGGCAGACTAATCGTGGCAATATAGGATCAACCCCGAGATAGGATGAGCACGGAAAGAGGCCAGCAGAAGAACATGTAAAGTGCCAGCATTTCTCTATCTTCAGGTATTTTAGTTATTTACATAATTGAAATAATGTTAATTTTGTTCAAATATGCAGACACCTGGCCATGGTATGCCTAATGATTCCCTCTATGAGGAAGAGCTTTCTTCATCCCCATGTCCATTGTTGTTGCTACGAAAAAAGGCGCAAAAAGAAAAGTTGGAATTTGAGCATTTGGTAGATGCTTCGCCTCAAACACCTGAAATAGCAATGAGGATAACACAACTTATGACCCAGCTAGAAACATATAATGTAATAATAAAAAATCAAAAGGATATTTTTTTTGTTCTGCATGAGATGAATTGTGATAGTTTGATTTTTAATTTTTACACTAACTAAATTAACAAAAACATTCTTTTTTATGTAGCATTATCTAACACCTGCTGCACTCGGTGTTGGTGGTAGTGGGACACAAGGGCAAGAGATTGCCGAACGACCCTCTCGTACACCTTCTATGCATTTAGGTGGCAGCCAAGAAACACACCTTGCCTAAGAAGACACCCAGCCAACCGCTGAAAGTGTTGGCAGTGATGAGGCTGATATGGCCAACTATATTATTGCGCTTCCTGGAGCTACACGTGTTAGCTCCACAGGGACCATTGATGGCACGTTTTTGGTGAATGATGAAGGTGTCCCTATAAAGCATGTACAATTCCCAGGTAAGTTTTAATATTTTAGCTATTTCATGTACTCTATCTAAAACATATTTTATCATGATTTTTATTTTTAAATTAATGATAATATGTTTTTTCTGTGTAGGAAACAATGAGTTCTACAGGTTTTTGGAGAGCAAGGTGTTGATAATTTTTGGCCCGACCATATGCACAAGGTGGAATTCCCAGAATTCCAACCTAAAAAAAGAACTTCTAGATTATCTAGAAGCCCTTTTTGGGGTGGGCACATTTGATAGAATAGCGGTGGCTCGGGTAGTTGGAAAATATTTGAAATATACCAGGGACACCTATAGGACACAATTTAAATTTAACCCTAGATACGAGCGTCCTCTCATAGTTCCAAAGAGTGAGTGGAGAGCACTCATCCATGACAGAAAAGAGAAAAGGGCCAAGAAAGAAGGAAAAATGCAAACTGGACCTGCAAGGTAAATTACAACTCTAAAATAAAAGTGTGCTACGTCATATCTGACTTCAATATTTTGATGATAGGTTTCCTGACACCTCAAAGGCAACCAAAGCTAGGATTGGAAAAAAGGGCCATCACAAGCTAGGCTAGGGCGGCTACTTGAAATTAGCCGCAAGAATTGTAAGTAGCTAAACATCTTATAATTACTTGTATCGCCTTCCAACGTTTTGTAATCCCATCAAATAACATTAAAAATACACAATCATATGTAATGTACGGTGATGAATTTGGAATGGAAACTTCAGAGGAAGATAAAAATGTTGCTTTCCATTCTGGCTATCAAGTCGTAGTTGAATATCTTAGAAGCTTGGGACAGTTCCCAAGATCCAGAATGCCTGATAAGGTAAAACATTAACCTTTCAATATGTTTGTTTTCATCCATAAATTTAATGTCTAACAACTTTTTTTAAATAAGGGGAGCGACACTTTCAACGAGCCAAATAACCCAGTTGTAGAGAAGTGCGTTGAGAGTGAAATATTGCCAGAAGAACATGTTCCTCACGTGCAACTTGATCATTGTAGTGGAGACCAGGCCGACAATGCTACTATCAGTGAGGGCCATGACGGTAATTAATTTCCACTTATAATTTTTTATAATTATACCTTGATTGTTGTCCTTATAACGTTTTTTGTTTAAATGATGGAGAATGTTGTACTTGAGGATCTTACCACCAGAGAGGAAGACAGGGCAACGGTCCCAACAGTGACAACTGGTGCACTAGGTAAATAATCTCATTGCAATTTATTTTTATTAATATTACTGAACTAGTTCAATGATATTTAAAAACTAACAATTAAAATTTAATATTATTTGTTTTTGTAGGCGATGCCTCGTCATTGCATGAGACCAGACATCGTGACTACACAACTAGGTCAGCTCTATGGGAAAGGCATGCAACAGGAGTAGAGCACGATGATGTTGATGATTTAGTTAGGAGCTTTAGAAGTAGGAAGAAGAAAAAGAAAATTTGATAATGTAAAATATTGTATTATTATAAGACAAATGCAACCATACTTGGAATGTTTTTTGCGTTATATTAAAAACTCATTTATCATACTATTTTTATGTCAAGCACTTTCAATGTTTTCTTGCGTACTTTTTGTTGCATTGTTTTTTTATTAGTTATTGAATATTTTTTTTCTTCTCATGAAAGTAAAAAATGAAATATAGATTGGGTATTGGGGAATTGAGAGTGATGTGAGGGGGGGAAGGGCCATAAGAGCTTCCACCTTCATGTGGTTAGCCCTGTTTAGTAGAGAATAATTTATTGGAGCGATTTAATCTTGGAGAAAACCTCCCTCAATCCAACGTAGCAACAAAAAAGTCACTGTTGACTTAGTTTCTACTCTTTCAGATCGTGGGAGGCTTGTTCCAAGTTCAAGTGACTCCAATAATTTTTTCTTGAAATGAAGAGGAGCTTATTCAGGTATGTTTTGAAATTTTCAACATATGTTCTAACATTATCATAAGAATGCATCTTAGAGTAAAAAATACTACATCAATTACTTGTATTTATTGTATAGATAATTATTGATTTTGAATGACTTGGCAGCGCAGGTACAAATCCTCTTGCATCATGAGCAATACAACTTGTCAACCAGGGTCATGTCCAGGATATTTTTGCTTGTGCGCTTGACCAAGTTCGTAGTGTCACATTTTGTAAGTTCCTTTACAGTTCATAATTAAATATTAAGCTTGTTCATGATTATTATCTGGTTTTTTGTATGTGTTTTTTCATCTATTTGATTGTAAGCAACTCTGCATGTTTCCTATTGTTCACTATGATTTCTCCATTTACCACTCCCGGAATGAATCTGACTTTATTTTCCAATTTTAGCAAATCAAGCTGAAGGTTGTCCAATTGGACTTTCTTTCTCTTTTCATAGAATTCAAGATGGATATGATAGAAGTGATCCAAAAATTTCTCAGGGGTCTCATATTTATGATTGATTCCCTTTGAGCCAAAAAGATGCATGTTACTTGTACTGATTGTAGTAGTCAATATGAATTTCCTTAAAAGGTCCTCTTGAAGTGAAATCTTCATATTATCTTCAGAAAATGACACCTCTAAATGGACCCTATTATCAGTATTTTATTCCTTGTAGTCCCTTATGAATGGTTCTTTAATTTTATCATTCCCAGTCATAAATGCTTCCAGAAATTTCTTGTAATCCTTAGTCCACTTGCGAAAAGGAAACTCTATAATTATTAATGTTGTCTCATTAATTTCCTCTATGATGCCACTAATTGTGTAAGACAAAAAATTATCCTTTATAGTTGTTCATTCAATTGTACCCTTAAAAACCTTGTACCAAGGTGCCAAGCCAATGGTGTAATGTTTAGTGCTCCGGGATGTTGAAATGTCCCTTAATCCTAGGCCAATCAATATATCATAATCATTCTAAGCTTAGTAATTGATGTTGATGCTGATCCACCCAAATATTCTCTCCATGATTCATACTCAAGCATGGTATAGAAAGAAAATACCCGTCCATTTTTATGGGTTGCCTTGAAAATAAGAGTAATGAATTCAATAAGAAATGAAGGAATCTTGAGTAGAGATGGCCAGAAAGAGTGTATGAAGTTGATCAAAAATCCTTTTATGTGTGAACCATCATGATCCTGATCTGTCATAATCATAAGATGGCCATATCTCAGAGATTTGACACTGTCATATTCCTTTCCATGCTGTAGACCAAGGATTTGCTTGATATGTTGAATCTCAGCATTTTCCATTATCTGTTTATGGATGGCTTCCCTTACATTCAACAACTTACCTCTGAGGGGAAACCCACCATAATGATTTCAACCAACAACATCCAACCCTGCCATCACAAGGGCCTTGGCTAAATCTCGCTCAACTAAAATCAGAGTGAATTTCTCAGAATTCTTGCTTCCTGCATCATTTGCATCATCAAGCTTGGTGATACCAGTTAACCTTTTTCTCTTGGTTCCATCACTTTTATTGAGATCCTTGCTCTGTTTGAAGTCTACCCATGATAATATGTTCTCAACAACTCCACATTTAGCAACTTTCTTCAAAAACTCTTGAGAGAGTTCACGTTGAACCAAAGCTGTTCTGACGAGTTGTCAGAGTCTCCTTGGTTTGGGATTCAAATGCTGGATTTTCAATCAAATAATTGACAAAGATTCATAAGGCCTCCATTCACATATTTTGTTCAATAATGCTAGCATAAGGCCTCCAAGATACCAAAATTACCTTCTTTCTACGAGAAAGATAAGTTGATATGCACAATAAATCCAACAAAATGGTTTGCAATTTGTTTAGGAAAATAAGATTGAAAGAAAGATAGGATATTAGTGCCTTTTCACTCAACATATGGGTGATGACTAAGGTTTCCCACTTCTAACTCTAGAAGATCCACCTAGTACTTTTTACATGCTCCAAGATGAACTCAAGGGATATTTCACACCAACAGTAATAAGAGTCTCATTAGGTCAATATTTCCATATTGTAGCTTGATGTATATTTCTAGGAAAGTTGAAATATTGACCAAAAGGGAGCCATAAATGCTATTGGGTTTGTACAATGATTAAGAGTTGGTCGTACTCTAGAAATTAAGCTCATGAGTAAGAGTTGGTCATACTATAGGGAATCTCCCAAGGTTCATGGCATCAAGACAACATCCTGCATTCTAAAATGCAATGAAACATTTCCAAGGGAAACATAGGTCCCCAAAACTTCAATTCAATATATATCACCAAATATTCTTGGCATAGGTATAAGAATTTCATCCCTTATATTAGTGAAATACTTGAATGTCTTCTTTTGCAGTTACCCAAGATATATTTCTAGATATGCTTCCTTTAGCTATGGATTAGCCATAATTCTAGAGACTTCAAATAATCATTTTTCATCATATCTCATTCAATACAATCATAGGAAATGTCCTACACAAGTTACCAATTCTTTAGTAACTTGTGTAGGGTATATTGCATTACAAACTTTGCAACTTCAGGGCAATATTTGATATCAGAGGAAATGTCCTACACAGGTTACCCATTCATTAGTAAATTGAATGAACTTGATCCATTTCATTTCTTCTTCCAATACCAATATGGCTTGTGTGCTTCAAATCAGTAGATGCATCTAACACTACCCAAGCATTGTTGAAGATAATATATCACTTGAGGATTTCATCATTGAAATTGTTGTGTATAAGTAGGTGAAGGGACTCTTTATAAATGATGTCCTTAATGTTTTCTTTAAGGAACCCTTCATAACTTCATATAATGCATGTATTTCCAAAACATTAGCATAGTCCTTTGATGATATATTTTTGCACAAATGAATTTTTTCCATCAAGGCATACTAAGATCAGCCTTAAAAACATCAAAGAAAATTTAATACAAGTCTTAATACATACTTTTTCAATGAGTCCTACATTTGATTCTCATATAATCTATGATATTATTACTAAAAGAAATTTAAATTAAACAAAAATTTCAAAGAAAAAAAATATATAGCCTTCAACCTAATGTAATCAATCTTCAGTAGACTTTTCAAAATGAAGATACCTTTGCTAACGTTGTCACTAATTGAGGCATTTTAGAGTACTTTGGATTATGTTCTCAAATTCTCTTGTCTTTGCATTATTTTTGGTGTTCCTCATTCACTCTCCCAAAGATGTAACGTCTTAAAGATAGTAATGAAGGAACAAGGATCATTGTATCACCCTTAGATGAGTCTCTTGGCAATGAAGATAGAGTTTTGGGTATTAGTTTAGCAGCATAAGAGGAAGATAGGAAAATATGAGAGGTTGATTCCTCACTAGGATTGAAGAGGTGGCACCACAAGGGACCTTGGTTACATATTCTTGTAGCAAGAAGATATATGTGGGAGAATACTACATTCAAACCTGGTCTTCAAATTTGTGACCTCTGTAGAGAATAAAATTATTGTCACTATCCTCCCCGGTTTGTGTATCATTCATATTTTCTTAAAATCAAGTCTCATTAGGTGGATAATGGACGAAGCCTTGCAGACCTATTACAAACTGTCAGTCCTCAGTTCATTGTCCCTGTGCAATTACAGCTGACATTATCTCCTGAAGAAACCTCGGAAGCTCATTAGTAGCATCAGTTTACTGACCTTGGAAGCTCATATTGATATTTACTTTACTTCCCTTATAGAAGTTTGAATTATGTCAAACATTAAGCACCCTTGTAGCTTTAGTTTAAAGTCATCATTATTAAAACTTGAAATATCTTGTAGCAACATTGAGGCTTGTTGAAGCAGGTGTTTTAGAACTGCTCCTACGTGGACTTCTACATGATGGAGGATTTTGGAATGATCTAACCATAATGACAATGTTATCACTCTTTTGAATAACCTCATCATACTGGAATTCGGTATCTATATAGTCTCAATAACGTGATTCCAATATTATTACAATAATTGATCTCAGCCTCATTTCAGTTGTATACTCTTGACATTCAAGTCTATATGAAATGATCTCAGCATGACAAGATTGATTCGATTCTCAGCTTTATGACACTTTATTCTTTTCAATTTATTCACTCTTTGATATGACACAATCATAGTATATCATATCTTTGTTGTAGTTGCTTAAGGGATGGATCAATTATACTTCTATCATCTATACTCCTGGTATAAGCTTCTTGCTGAGGACAGATGGTAGTACTGAGCATTGAATGATGACAAATTCAACCTTGGCACAATTTATCCTCTCACGATGGCTCTATGATGGTTTGTTTATCCCTAAGAGACATGCTCTTGTACATCTTGTTGGAATCTATAGTTATCGTCCTGCTTCTTGTCACAAAAGTATTTGCATAGGTGTTTGACACTATGACTTATATATGTGATTTATGGGTACTATGGTCTTATTTTTTGATGCGGTATTCTTAGAAAAATGATTTATTATTCCCGATACTGTAAGTGCAGCAGTGGCATCTACTCTAGAACAGTATGACTCAGATGTGATCTTATGTATTTTCATATGAGGTATTTCAGCCTTGCTATAGCAGACCAAATACCATTGCCTTTTATCCTTCTTTCAGAGTTTTGGACTAGAGCTTCTAAAGGCACATACTTAGATAGGAACACTTGTGGTGTGATTGCATTCATTACATTATGGTGTGTGTATTTGAAACTTGCAGTAAGATAGTAATGTGAAATGTTGCTAGAAGTATTAAAGATGAGTAAAGGCATTCTCTTTGTAGTTCTTGTCTGTACGTATGTTGAGCCTACTTTGCACAGATTCTACATGGAGTTATGGGCGTTTTTCATAGGCTGCTTTATAAGGTTCAGTTAACAGTTTTATACTAACTATTTACTGATTTGAGGAGTTTAGTGTTTTTTTTTACATATGATTTAACAGTAATCGAGTCTGTTCAAAGTAGTTGCAAGTATTTAATTGAGTTTAGTATTATTTGGATCTGCAACTACTTTACCATCTCTTGACTGCTTTCTTTGGATCTGCAAATGGATAGAACTGTTTCTGTGGTCATCTAATTCTACTAAATTTCTAATTGCAATCTTAAGAAATATTATTATATATATAGAATGGCAGGCTAAGATTAAACTGAATGTAGACAATGGCCCTTATTTTATTTTACACATAATTTTCCTAAGCAATATGTTAATCCTAAACTTTAATAATTTGACCAATAGTTGGGGTTTCCTCTAGTCCTTGCAATATCTGATAAACTATTTTAACACAATTAATAACTCACACTTCAATCAACTTTGCTTACAATGGCTTTACCCTGAATATCATACAGTGTGAGATGGCCCTTAATTTTGTATAATTTCTTTCATTGAAAACATTATGCTGGAAAATTATTTACCCTTTTTCTGATACTCTATCTGTATCCTGTTTCCATGGTTCTCGTAAGTGTAGTATTCTTAATATCAATAACTTTAAAAGGAGAACAAAAGAGGATATGCAAAATCCCTTTGCATGATTATCTGATCTTATTTGTAGTTTACACTTTACACGTTGTAATTGTTGTATGTTGTTACTCTTAAGAAAGTAATTGTTGGGGAAGTGGAAAAGCATTGATGCATGAATACTTTGTCAAACTGTTTCTGGGATGAATTTGCTCATTGTTTCTTGTAGTTGTTGTAGGTGATTTTGTCATTCTTGAATTTTTTACCATGCTTACTTTTTTTCATTTGGGCATCCAGTTCCCAGGAAGAAGTATTGTGAATCCATATACAAGACAATACGCATAAAAACAAGTACAGTGATGGTTGGCAATGTCCCACTTGGAAGCGAACATCATATTAGGGTTCAAACAATGACTACTACTGATACAAAGGATGTTCTTGGTACCGTAGAACAGGTCCGTGCTCTTCGCTAAGCATGTATTTCTTTATTTTTATTTTTGTGTTTCAGCTGTTAATATTTAGGCAAATAAAACTCTACATTCATTAGGTGTTCGCATTCTTGTATTAGTTTGGGAAAACTGCACCTGGCATGATGTAGCAATAGATCCTTTAAGCCAATGCCCTAGAAAATTATCCTAATTGTCTCCAAAAACATCTGCTAATGCTTGAGGAGATTACCCCATCTAAATGGTGGTGCCTAGAAAATTGAAAAACACTGTTAGTTCACCCCCATTTGTCTTGAACAAAGGTTATGCCCATTCTTATGGGTATCATGCTTTTGTAACAATTTTTTTGAAGAAGATGCTTCTCATATTGCATCAAAAGTTTTGACAAGCTTACATCAAGGGTTACATTAGGTGGCTGAAGATTTTTTGATGAAGCATGCTATCCCTAAATGGACATGTAGGGTTATCATTTATGTAGGTTCTTAACCCTATACAATTAATTGCTGCAAAAATATTCTTAATTAAAACAATAAAGATGCAAAGGAAAACACACACATTAACACATAGATTTGATCATAGAAACCCATAATCAAGAAAACCAAGAATATTTTTAAATATATTCTTCTATACTGTATTACAACACAATATATATCCCACAGCATCCATGAACAACAAATTGATTTACCTTGGATTAGAATACCACCATATTTCCTTAACTGAAATTACAAAACCACCATGTGCCACAAAACTGCCAAATATGGATGCAAAAAAATGCCCAAAATTTATTTTAGGGGCACTGCTAAACCCCCCCCTCCCCTTTTAGTCATGGTGTTGGCTTTAGCAATGGAAAGGAAGGTGGTATTGCTTCCTCGTAGTCTTGGAAAACTGCTTGGAGCCTTTCCAAGGCCACCTCCTTCTCCACTAACTCTTGTTGCAGTTGTACCATCATTTGAGTGAACCCACTTTCTTGTCAACTATCCATATAGATGACCACCTCACCAAGGAATACAAGCTTCACTATGTGCTTATCCCAATCGAAAATCGACTCTGTGCCCTTAGGTGTTTACTATTTACTATTTTGTGATGTCAACAGAAAGTTGGTTTTTAATGCTCCTTACTTGAGCAGGTGGCCACAAAATCAATACGAGCAGATACAAAGTTTTCAGGCTCTAATAGCTTGAAGTAAGTCATTCATTAATCTCTTTGTTATTAGCAGTGATATTTATCTAAGAGCATAGTTAATATTTCTCAGAGCTGAATATTTTCCTTCCAATGGTTTAAAAAATGTAGTTATTCTTTAAAGTTGAATTCTTCTGAGCATGAGGAAAACTTATTAATCATCTATTGTAGATCCAATATCCAAAATGTGAAACCTCTCAAGCAAGATGAAATGAAGGAGGAGTATGAAGATTCTGGTTTAGTTACCTCATCGTATATTTTGACTGGCATGTGATTAATTTACAGGAGCATGAAATAATAGACCAATTTAGTTTAAAAAGTATTTCATTATGGTGTTACATGTTTTCTTTATCAATACTGTAATTTTGTTCTGTACTCATAATTTTCAGAAGAAATGCACTTTGTAGAAATTTGAATAATAGCTGAATTATTCACCGAGATTATCCTGATTATACACTATTTAAGCTTCATGCATAATACATAACCTCTTCTACAATTGATCATCAATATGCGGAAATAGAAGCAGTCGCATACGCACATTAAAACATAATCAAACACACATCAACACAGTATGTAATGGGGAAAGCATATAGCTGAAAACCCCCAAATATCTGTATATTATAATGATAGAGAACATGTAACAATACATAGCACAAAGCTCTCACAGCTTTCAGCACTATCTCACATGCTACACACAAACTAGCACGGAAGATGAACAAGTCACAGGTTCAAATCTCCTCAACAAGTCTGCCTGCCTTTACTGCGCAATCCAAGATGAATAATGATGAGATCCAAGTTCGAATCCCACTGGCTTGTACTGCGCAATCCTCATTGGCAATCTCAATCCATGTGTGTGCAAATCTCATGCACAGCTATAGTCACAACTGATAGTAGACTCACCCTTTCACCCACCTCTAACACTGGTCTCCACTGAACTGTCCATGCATTGCAATTAACTGATGTGTTCTTTAGTTGATTTATGAGTTAATAATTAGTGAATTAATTAATAATTAATTCACACCACTCATCACTAGTGTATTTATCAGTTAGACTAAATACAACTAGTTCAACTAAGTTAAACCGAACACAACTCCACCAACTGTCTCATCAACTCCACCAAACTCTGCCACATGAGTTCTAACTGAAGTCAACCATGCAATAGCTCAACTAACCCATAGGAAAAGTGTATTTCCTTCTGTCAGCTACATGTGCCACATCCAAGCATCAAACTGAAGTGCTCCAAGAGGATAAGATGATGTTTATAGTCCAAATATTATTAAGGGTTAATAATATTCGACTGTTCTATTTTTAGCCTGGCAGTCTAAAAATAGATTCCGCCCAATGTCTAAAAATAGAGGTCCATCTATTTTTACCAACTCAACCAATCATCCATAAATAGCATCCTGCAACTCATAGACCATGATTCATATGTCTAAAAATAGACATAGTCTAAAAATAGACTTTGCGCCAAAAATAGCCTGCGGGCCCACTTAGTGAAGGCGACTTCTTTTCACTAAGCTCCATCATCTTGTTGCATTTTCAAAACTCCCTCTCAACAAGATATGGATTATTTGCAACCCCTATCCTGCCTCTGTGGTATTCGAATTTGCTCCTGGTGAGCGCCTTCGTCAAGATATCAGCATCCTGATCCTCCATGGGAATGTATGAAAGTAACATGATTCTCCGCTGCACACAATCTCTGATATGATGGTACCTGATGTCGATGTGTTTGGATCTATCATGAAATACTGGATTAGCCGAGATTTTAATGCAACTCTAGTTATTAGAATAAATCACAAAGAGGCTCCAAGTGTGACTCCGAACACCCGACCTCAGATCTTCCTCATTCATATAGCCTCGCATGCAAACAAGCTTGCTGCCATATACCTCTACTCGCCGACCGAGTGCCACTTGACCTCTCGCTTCCCGCCGACCAAGAAAACCGCCTGCCGACCCGATACCGAAGATCCCTCCAGATGTGCTCTTTCCGTCCATTGGGCTCCCCGCCACTCGCATCCGCTCACATAGCTCACTCATCCTCCTCGTTTATACGCAAGCCATATCCCGATGTGCCACTAATATAACGAAATACATGCTTGCCTGCCTTCCAAAAGAGCTTGGTAGGCTTAACCATAGCTTGCGAAAGCCGGTTAACAACATAGCATATATCGGGTCGTGTATTGACCAGATACATAAGCGACCCCACCAACTGTCGATAGACAGTGGCATCCACTACCTCCGCTGAAGTAGCATCCTCCTTCCTCCAACCACCAGGAAGAGGAGTGTCAACATGCTTGCAGCCATGCATGTTGAACCTCTCCAGAATCTCCCGGGCATACTTGCCCTGAGAAACAAACAGTCCTCCACTGCGCTGCCAAATCTCCAATCCTAGGAAATAATGAAGGAGGCCCAAGTCCTTCATCTCGAACTCTCTAGCAAGGTCCTCCTTGCATGAAAGTATCAACAGCTCATCACCCGTCAAAATTAGATCATCTACATATAGTACAATGATCAGCAGCTTCCCCTCCACCACAATCTGGTACAGGTTAGGATCCACCTCACTCTTGGAAAATCCAAGCCCGGTGAAATAACTGTCAATCCGTGTGTACCAAGCACGAGGTGCTTGCTTCATCCCGTACAGTGCTCTCTTGAGTCCGCACACATGCGACTCACTACTAAAGATCTCGAAACCTTCAGGCTGCTCTATGTACACCTCCTCCTCAATGACTCCGTTGAGGAACGTAGTCTTCACATCCATCTGATGGATGTGCCATCCCATCTGCGCTGAGAGAGCTAGGATCGTCCGTATGGAAGCGTACTCTGCGACAGTGAAAAGGTCTCCTTGCTAAGGGATCCCCTCTATCCGTGGAGGGGGAGAAGCCTCGGGGCAACAAATCTTGCCTTGTACTTCTCCACACTCCCGGCTTCAAATTGCCGCTTCACTTTGTAGATCCATCTCAAACCCACCACTGATTTCCCTTTCGGTCTTGGGACAATCTCCCATGCACTGTTTTTGACAATCGAATCATACTCTTCCACCATGGCATCTACCCATGCGGGGTCCTCCACAACTTCCTCGAAAGAGGATGGCTCCGTCACGACACATTTTCTCACAAGAGCCATGTATCCAGTGTACCGATCCGGTGACTGTCTCTGTCTACGTTGTGCTGTAGGTGGTCCTACAACCTTCTCTGCATCTTGAGCCAGTCGCTCAGCTTCTGTAGTGCGCTTGCGCCCTCTGATGGTTGGCGCTGCATGAGTGGTCTCTTCCACTCCATGAAATTCCTCTTGTGGCTGATCCACATCCTAAAGCTCATCCTTAGGAACTAATAGCTCCTCATCTGCATGCAAGTGTGGCTCCCTCTCAAGCGAACACTTCATGGCTTTCTCCTCGTGAAATTTGATATCCCGTCGCACAACAGTCTTGTGACTATCTATAAAATACACACGAAAGTTGTGGGGTGTATCAGTGTACCCCAAAAATATCCCAACCTCTGTGGTCGGCTCCAGCTTCTTCCTACCATCCTTCGTCACATGCATGTAGACAGGTGAACCAAAAATCCTCAAATGGGAAATATCGGGCCTCTTACCAGAAAACGCCTCCTTGGGTGTACTCATGCCAAGTATACTTTGAGGACAACGGTTCTGCACATATACTGCAGTATTGCATGCCTCAGCCCACAAGTGTATGGGAAGGCCCTGATCATGCAACATCGCCGGTGTAGCACCCACGATGGTTATGTTCTTCCGCTCAGCAACCCTGTTCTGTTGTGGGTTATGAGGTGCTATGAGCTCTCTTCGAATTCCTTCTGCGCTGCAAAAGTCATTGAATTCACCAGAGATGAATTCACCACCATTGTCGCTCCTAAGAGCCTTCACATCTTCCCCAATTCATTCTCAAACGAGCGCCTTGAACTCATAGAACTTTGAGTATGTCTCGCTCTTCTTACGCATGAAGAAGATCCAGCACTTCCGAGAAAAATCATCAACAAAGATCACATAGTACCTGTGCTTTGCTGTCGAAGCTACTGAGAAAGGTCCACACATGTCTGTGTGAATTCTCTCAAGGATCTTCGTGGCGCGACTATCTTTCTCGTGAAAGGTGGCTTTCACAAATTTTCCTAAGGTACACCCCTTGCACTGATCTGACTGCGCAAGAGTGCCCTTAGGAAGCCCAGTAGAAATCTGTTGCAGTATATTCAAAGCTCCATGGTGAAGGTGGCCCAATCTCCAGTGCCACAACTCGCCATCATCTCGGCTCACCACTCCTTCTGCCTTGCATGCCATTGCTGCGCAGCCATCTACTTGCAACTGATAAAGGTTCTTGATTTGAACCCCTATCTTCCGGGTTTCTCCAGTTGTCTTACTGCGCAGGAAAGCCTTTCCCTCGCTGAAGACAACATCATACCCCTTGTCTTCTAACATCGTCACAGAGATCAGATTCTTCTTCAATCCTGGAACATGCATCACTTCCTTTAATACGAAGGGTTTACCAGACTCCCTCTCAAAGGAAATGGTATCGATACCAGTCGCACTGTATCTACCATCATCACCCATCTCGATGTGCACTCATCTTTCTCATCCAGATTTGAAAACAAATCCCGATCTTCGGTCATGTGAAAAGACGCACCACTCTCCAAGAACCATACTGATCCCATCACACTTGAGACCAAGCATGCGATCAGTGAAAAATCCAGTTCAAACTGGGAAGCTAAGGCCTCGCTCGCTGCAGATCCAGCAACCTTCTTATTTTTCTTCTTTTGCGGACAATTTGTGGCATAATGTCTGTGTTGGTGACAGTGAAAGCACTTCACCTTGGACATGTCCTGCTTCTTGCCTTTCGCACCAGATTGAGAAGCTTTCTTGCTCTTCCCCTTCTTTTATTTGGCAGCCAAAGCACAATTTTCTTCATCAGATACCTTTGATGAAGATTCGTCCCTGGTGCTCCGCCTTATCTCCTCTTGCATGAGATCTGACCAAAGTCGCTCCCATCCTGGCAATTTCTACCGACCATTGATAGAGTCCTGATAGGAATGCCAACTCTTCGGAAGCCCAAGGAGAGCCAAGCTCACCAAGTCCTCATCATCTACAGTCACCCCCACACTTCCCAGCTCATCCCTGCATTGGGTGAACTTCGTGAGGTACTTGGGCATACTGTCACCTTTCTCCATCTTTATGTTTATGAGTTTATCCTTGAGCGCCAACTTCCTCTGGTCGCTCTTGCTTTGGAATAAATCTGTCAACGCTTTCCACATCAAGTATGGAGAAGATTTTCCATGCATGCTGGATACAATGTGATCCTTCACGCCCTCCAACAGAATCCTTCGACATTTTTCCATCTTCTTTTGCCAAGCCTCAACTTGAGCAGCATCAGTAGGCTTTGGGACCTCAGCATCTATGAATTCCTTCAGCCCGTTATCATCTAATACCGCCTCCATCCGGTCCTTCCATGCAACATAATTCAAGCTACCCTCAAGAGCATACTCCAGTCTCAATCCGTTGAAAGACATTTTGACTTCGACACCAAGAAAACTGCTGCAAATTCGAATTGCAAATTCTGCTGCAAATTCGAATTCCACCAGCTCAAACTCGACTGCTTCCGATCTAAACTTGAGAACAAGTTATTTCTAATACAGAGATCGACTGTAGGGGCATTTACCGGATATATCACCTTTCAAAGAAAGGATGGATCCGGAGGCTACCTGGCTCTCGTACAGAATCTGCCTATAGAAATAAAATGTAGTCACCGTAATAGATCCGATGATCAATTTCACTTTGATACCATGTAGAAATTTGAATAATTTGTTGAATTATTCACCGATATTATCCTGATTACACACTATTTAAGCTTCATGCATAATACATAACCTCTTCTACAATTGATCATCAATATGCGGAAATAGAAGCAGTCGCATGTGCACATTAAAACATAATCAAGCACACATATAACACAGTATGTAATGGGGAAAGCATACAGCTGAAAACCCCCAACTATCTGTATATTATAATGATAGAGAACATGTAACAATACATAGCACAAAGCTCTCACAACTCTCAGCACTATCTCACATGCTACACACAAACTAGCACGGAAGATGAACAAGTCACGGGTTCAAATCTCCTCCACAAGTCTGCTTGCCTCTACTGCGCAATCCAAGATGAATAATGATGAGATCCAAGTTTGAATCCCACTGGCTTGTACTGCGCAATCCTCATTGGCAATCTCAATCAATGTGTGTGCAAATCTCATGCACAACTATAGTCACAACTGATAGTAGACTCACCCTTTCACCCACCTCTAACAATGGTCTCCACTGAACTGTCCATGCATTGCAGTTAACTGATGTATTCTTTAGTTGATTTATGAGTTAATAATTAGTGAATTAATTAATAATTAATTCACACCACTCATCACTAGTGTATTTTTCAGTTAGACTAAATACAACTAGTTCAATTAAGTTAAACCGAACACAACTCCACCAACTGTCTCATCAACTCCACCAAACTCTGCCACATGAGTTCTAATTGAAGTCAACCATGCAATAGCTCAACTAACCCATAGGAAAAGCATATTTCCTTCTGCATGTGCCACATCCAAGCATCAAACTGAAGTGCTCCAAGAGGATAAGATGATGTTTATAGTCTAAATATTATTAAGGGTTAATAGTATTCGATTGTTCTATTTTTAGCCCGGTAGTCTAAAAATAGAATCCGCCCAATGTCTAAAAATAGAGGTCCATATATTTTTACCAACTCGACCAATCATCCATAAATAGCATCCTGCAACTCATAGACCATGATCCATATGTCTAAAAATAGACTTTGCGCCAAAAATAGCCTGCGGGCCCACTTAGTGAAGGCGACTTCTTTTCACTAAGCTCCATCATCTTGTTGCATTTTCAACACACTTAAGTTCCTTAATTATTCCTAGGAATTCCATTGCCATAGGTTCTAAAGCAAGACCAGGCAGTGCTTCTTTTGCGTTTGGTTTCAATTTTAGATGCAATGAACACGCTGAGAAGCGGAAAGAGGTCGTGCATTTTTCTAGGATTTTGCTTCAATTTTATGTGCCTTTCTAGTATTGTCACTTAAAAAATTATCTATTTGTCTGTTAAGTTGTAGAGCACTATGTTGATGGTTGTTCCCTGCACTTGTTTAGTTTTTCTCAAAGCTAGATGAAAATATTCAAGCAAGGGAGATGGAAAAAAGCCATTTGCAGGCCAAGTCAAAGGTTTTCTTAATGTGCCATTCGTAGTTTTGTGTAGGGTTAGCAGAAAGCATGTGATCTTTCATGCTAAAATTATAGTTAGGGTAGTGTTTTCAACCCTAGAGACAACCTTGAGTTGTGAAAGACTAGTGCCTAGGACATCTTATACAGCAAGGAGCATGTGATATGATATTGGAAGTTATCAGAAAAAGGCTCTCATGCTATCTCTTGTAAATAGGAAGGTTAATTTGAATGGGACCAAAACTTTCAGAAACTTGACACAGGGAAAGCAATACTGCAGAGGCAAGGTGTGAAACTCTAATACAAATGTATCAGACAATTCAAAGGCAGCTTTCTGTAAAGAGGGTTGGGTTCTAAAATACCTCACAGAGATCAATAATCAGAAGGTGTTTACTGCGTATGAAAGATTGAGATAATACTAACTGTCATTGGGATGATATCCAGAAACAAATATCAACATGTAATGGGCTTTCAAAATTAAGAATCCATACATGACAATAGTATTTAAAAAATAACATCCCATAGAAGCTAATATAGCAGAAGTATGGTTGAAGTTGAAAATGAAACAATATATCACGCCTGAGCCATATTTAAAGCGCTTGATAGGTTCTAGCATGAGTATCAATTAGGATAAATTCATACCAAAAACCAGTGAGCCACTTGCATTCCAGAACATGATACAAGCGACATGGATGAAAATGAGATGAACAATTAAACTATCACATGTAGGGGAGAGTTACAGACTGTGAAGCACAAAGACCAGAATCCTCATTAAAGATGGAACTCCTCATCACTGAAACCCAAGGGGCTCTTTGCATTCATATAAAAGTTCGACAAAATGCATACAAAATTCTCTCACAGCATATTTTTCTGAAAATCTGGAACCTCATATAATCTGTTCTCGGGGATTTTTATAGGAGAAAAACGAGTCACAGGAGTGGATGATGAACATTAAATTGATTCATTAAGATAGCATGGAGGAAGCATCCCCACCCCTACTGCTTAATGGCATTGCATTGCTGTATTTATTTTATAGTATGGCTGAGGGGTCTTTGTCAGGTCGATATCTGACCTCTGATGTTTCTTTGGAGTCCTTCATGGCTGTAAAGCTCTTTGTTCTGCCTTCTGGAATTGGTGAATTGGATAGAAAGTCCACGGGCCTCCATACTCCATAACTGCTAGTTCTGACAGTATTTAAGAATCTTCTGTCAGTGTAATTAATTGTTTCTGGGCTCGAGGAGGCATGGAGGCTTTAATGGGAAGATGTACTGTCTGGAGAAAGACGTCCCGCTGATATTAAACATAGATATGGTCGTTTCATGTGCTCTTTAGTCTTCCCACTACGTCCTTTCCTTCTGAATATGGGATTAGCATATTAAATCTTCAGTTACGAGCTTAAATCTCTCAAATCCGTCTCTGCTACTTCACATGGCCGCTATAATGGCCTCTCTGTATTTTGAATTACAGTGACTGTGATTTCGGAGGCAGAGTGAAAATTCCACTCTGTAAAAACCCTGCACAATGAAACAAATCAATTATAAAATCTAGGGTGGTGGCGGAAGAATGTTTTGGAGGCCTGCGGAATGGTGGCGTAATGGTGGAGAACAGGCGGAGAAATAATGTTTAGTGTAAAGCCCAAAGTTTTAAGGTTCGGGCGATTTACAAAGAAATGAATGAGAATGCAATGAAACACCCATGAAGCAGCTGTGAAAGGTGGGACCCAGCGTGAGCGGAGGGCGATTAGCTTCGAGCCGTTGGATCTCAAGAGGAGATCAATGGTAGGGGTTAAAAGATGAAACTTTGGGAAGGTCCGATGGAAGAAAAATAGTGGAAGCACGATGAAATGCGAGCCGTCGATCTTGGGTCAAACGGACGGTCACGATTGGATCAATGGATCGTAAGTGGAAGGGACAGAGGGTGGCACTGTTTAAACTTGCGATTGGCGACGTGCAATTCAAAGCCAACCGTTGGATCGCGAAGGGGATCAACAGCGAAGATTAAATCGGCGGGGGAGAGATGGAGGTATAGAAGTGGAGTGGGAGAAACGAGGGCTGTTGGATCAGAATAGATGGACGACGGAGATCGGATCGGGGGTCAGCAATTGGGGGAAACAGGAAGCGGTGCATTAAATTTTCCCAATTGTGATTGGAACAATGTGCACTGGCCGTTGGATCTAACAACAGATCGATGGCTGGGATCGCGGCGGGAGTCTATGGACCAAATGCGCCATCACATTGGAGGTTTTAAGTTCACAAGGGTATAAGGCGTTCCGCTCCGAAACTCCGATGCAATTAGCGCCTTTCGACTTAGCGCTTGGTTCCGACGCTTGGGTCATGTGGGGAAGTGGTTTGAGAGGGCTGGGCCGAAAAGGGGCTAAAGCCTTAAATGTAAAAGATGGTCTTTTGACCTATTTTCAATGCAATCTAAGGCCAAAAAAAAGGGGTAATGATAAAGAGGAAAAGGGGATATTAAAATAGTCAAAGGGTATTTGAAAGGATTAAAAGGGGAGTTAGGGTGAATTGAAGGGTAAGTGGGGAATTAAAGGGGAAAAAGGTGATGAAAACAGAGGTTTAGGGGGAATGAAGAAAAAAGGAAAGGAGGCCTTTTTGGGCATTCTTCTTCACAAACAAAGAGGCTTTAAAACTGGGAACAGTAGTAAGGATTTATCAAAGGGAAAGGCACAAGGAGGCTTCAAGGATGATGTGCTTTCAGAGGGAATGCATTCCTTGAAAGCTCAAAGACAGTTTGACCCCCTATTTTCTTGTCAAAAAATTAATAGGTGGCTAACATGATCAACAAGTAGTATTTATTATTTACTTCGTTTTGGTTTGCTTTGAAAGTTTAAGGTTTCTTGCTATATAACACTACAAGATGGTAAATATGGGGTTGCTAGGTTGTCAATTGATTATATATTATCTATACATTTATTCATGTATTTGAACAAGAGTATCAGGAGGCTGAGATTAAACAACTAAGGAAAAGTTTAACATTCAAAGCAACACCTATGCCAAGTTTCTATCAGGAGGGAGCACCGCCAAAGGCTGAGCTGAAGAAGGTATTTAGCATATTTTCAGCCTTTTTATTGAAGATTTCTTCACTGTATACCTTGTTGCATCATATGAAAATGTTACTGCCTGGTGCACTTGGACTTGCTTTAAATTTTAATATTTATAACTAAACAACTGATAACCTAAAATATTAGATTAATGTTTTTGATCCTAAAAATGAGGCAAGTTAATTGAGGTTTTTCATCTCCTAACATGCTTCCTTAATATTTCTGGCTGATATTCTAACTTGTATTAATCATATGATGTGATGCCACCCACATTTTTGTTTGGATAAATGGAAAAAGATAGAAACGCTAATTATTCTTCTTTATGAAATCTTTACATGATGATCTCTTAGGAGGAGTGAGAAGCTACTTATTTTAATGAACTTTAGGGAAACATTATTAAGGTGATGGGCTTGCTTATAGAGTCCCCTTTACAATTATGTATGCCAGTTATAATTATGTACGTCATTTATTTGAAGTTTCCACTGTTAAATAAAGTTTAATTATTCCACATGAAAAATATATGGAGCAAAAGTGGGAGTTTTCATTATAAAAAGGCTCCTGGGCCTTAGAGTATGGATGTCTAGGTGAATGCTTGTATGGGAGTTTGTGTGAGGCTTGCTGTTGAAGAGAGGCCATGTTTTTGAAGAATTGCAGAGGCCCTTGGTGGTATTTATGGTGTGCTGAACCAGAAGAGAGGCCATGTTTTTGAATAATTGTAGAGGCCAGGAACTCCACTATACAACATCAAGGCATATCTACCTTGCTAAATGCTCAAACATTAAGGACATGGATGACATCTGCCCTTGGTTCTGAAGCTGTTGCAAAGCACATGGTGGCAGTTAGTACTAACCTTAAGCTTGTAAAAGAATTTGGAATAGACCCACAAAATTCTTTTGCATTATGGGATTGGGTTGGTGGTCGCTACAGTGTGTGCAGTGCTGTGGGTGCCCTCCCCTTATCACTTTAGTATGGGTTTCCTATTGTTGGAAAGTTTTTGGAGGGAGCAAGGAGTATAGATAATCATTTCCATGCAACTCCATTTGAGAAAAATATTCCTGTTTTGCTTGGTCTCCTCAGTGTGTGGAATGTTTCCTTTCTTGGGTATCCAACTAGGGCTATCTTTCCATACACTCAGGCTCTGGAGAAGTTTTCACTGCACATCCAGCAGCTTAGCATGGAGAGTAATGGGAAGGGAGTTTCTATTGATGGTGTGCCCCTCAATTTTGAGGTTGGTGAAATAGATTTTGGAGAACTTGGTACAAATGGCCAGCACAACTTTTACCAGTTAATTCATCAGGGTCATGTAATTCCTTGTGATTTTATTGGCATCATCAAGAGCTAGCAACCCATTTATTTACAAGTGGAAGTTGTGAGTAACCACGATGAGCTCATGTCTAACTTTTTTTCACAACCAGATGCTCTTGATTGTGGGAAGACTCTTGAGGAGTTGAGGAATGAGAAATTTTCTGATCATCTTATTGCACACAAGACATTCTCTGGGAATCGACCATCACTAAGCATCTTACTACCATCATTGACATCATATAATGTAGGCCAGTTGTTAGCAATGTATGAACACAGGATTGCAGTTGAGGGTTTTGTTTGGGGCATTAATTCCTTTGACCAATGGGGCATGGAGCTTGGAAAGTCATTGGAATCTCGTGTACGAGCTCAGCTGAATTTGTCTCGAACTGAAGGGAAGCCAGTTGAGGGCTTTAACCCCAGCACCACAATGTTGATAAAACGATACTTGAAGCTAATCAGATACTAAAATATATTGTTCCCTTTTTCAAGTCTGGAGAAAATGTGCATTCTAAGGGGTTATATTAAATTTATAGTTACGACTGTGCTTTTCAAAACTTTACATTGAAATAAATTCATATCATATCAACAAACCACCTGATCTAATCAATGTTCATTTATAGGAAAATGCTCCAATTACAATGGACTTTCTCCACTCAAAATCATAGTACATACTTTTCTATTTGTTGAGCAACAGTCAACCTTTTGATTTTGATTGGCAGTCCTTATTTTGTATTTGAATGAGAGAGCTTCACTTATGTAGAAAGCTTTCTGTTAAAGTGGAGGCACTTTTGATGATCAAGAATCGATATTTTTTTGTTATAAACCGGGAAACTAGTGTTTGTTATAAATTGGGAACCATTGAAAGGATTTCAGTTGCGAGGAGGTGGCCAACCATATCCAACAATGTGATAACGATTTTTTTTTTTTAATATTTTACTTTCCATTGGAATACCGATGCTTATGCCGGTCATCCTATATACGTCGGAAGAGCACCGCTAAAGCCGTCGGCAGAGCGACGCTATACACGTCGGAAGAGCGATGCTAAAGCCGTTGGTAGAGTGACACTATACATGTCAGAAGAGCGATGCTAAAGGTGTCGGAAGAGCGACACTAAAGCTGTCGGAAGAGCGACGCTATACACGTCAGAAGAGCAATGCTTTAAACGTTGGAATTGCGACATTATTTTGAAAACCTGATAAACGTCGGAAGACTGGCAGTTATGGCTCGTCGGAAGACCGATAGTTATGGATAGTTATGGAACGTTGGAAGACCGACAGTTATGGATCGTCTTAATACCAACTATTTAACTGATGTCGGAAGAGCGACAATGTTGATAACGTCGGAAGAGCGACAGACGTCTGGAAACATCGGAAAATGTGTCGCTCTTCCGACACTTTATTGAAGTGTCGGAATTGTGATGTAATGGCTAACCACGTTTTTTCCGACCTCAAACTGTTGGTCTTGCAATGCCTATGTATCAGAATAGAGATGAATTGGCCATTGGAAATTGGGCCAAATGTGCTCATTAGGGGAATTTTGAGGTATAAAATGGGTCTCCTAAGGAAATTTAAAATAATAGTGGAAAAAATCTAATAAGATTTGATGACATCATCAAATTTTAGAGGGAAAAATGAAAAAACTACTTTTTCAATTCATATTTTCAACTTATCTCCCAAAGTTTTTACTCAAATTTCGAGCGGGAGTACTTGTTGGATGCGGAATTTAATTCCTCATCCAAGGAGTACCCATGTTGCATACTTTCGATGGGTCCTACTACACGAAAAATGAGAAATACATAAAAAAACGTGATTACAATCACGTTTTTTATGTATTTCTCATTTTTTGTGTAGAAGAGTTCATCGAAAGTATGCAACATGGGTACTCCTTGGATGAGGAATTAAATTACGCATCCAACGAGTACTCCCGCTCGAAATTTGAGTAAAAATTTTGGGAGATAAGTTTAAAATACGAGTTGAAAAAGTAGTTTTATTATTTTATTATTTTTTAATATTTTTACTTTTTTACTCAAAAATGGTGAATCATCCATTATGGATGACATCATCATATTGAATCCTATTGGTTGTTATAAAGTTTATTTTTGTTGTACATTTTTCTTATGAGGCCCATTTTAGACCTCAAAATTCCCCTAATGAGGTGCCTCGAGTCACTAAACAACTCTTTGTCTCCCGTCATATGGAAAGGCGCACCACTATCAAGATACCGCACCGATCCCATACAGCTTGAAACCAGACATGCAATCAAAGAGAAATCAAGTTCAAATTGCGAGGCTAAGGCCTCTCCAGCTACAACTCTAGCAACCTTCTTGTTCTTCTTCTTCTATAGACAGTTAGTGGCGAGATGCCCATGTTCGTGACAGTGAAAACACTTCACTTTGGACAAATCCAGCTTCTTGCCTTTAGCCTTGGATTTTAGAGGGAATTTCTTCCCATTCCCTTTTCTTTATTTGGCATCCCAAGAGAAATTCTCTTCATCATCATTCTTAGATGAAGATCCATCCCTGGTACTTCACCTTATCTCCTCCTACACAAGATCTGACCAAAGTCGCTCCCACCCCGGCAGTTTCTCTCATCCATTGACAGAGTCTTCGTAGCTATGCCAAATCTTCGGAAGCCCAAGGAGAGCCAAGCTCACCAATTCATCATCATCAAAATTAACCCCCACACTTCCCAGCTCATCCCTACAATGGAAAAACTTTGTGAAATATTTTGGAATACTGTCACCCTTCTCCATTTTTATTTTTTTGAGCTTATCTTTCAGCGCCAACTTCCTCTGATCACTGCTGATTTAGAAAATATCTGTCAAAGCCTTCCACATTGAAAATGGAGTGGTTTTCCCATGAAGGCTTGACATAATATGGTCCTTCACACCTTCCAACAGAATTCTTCTTGTCTTCGCTACCTTCTTTTTCCATGCGTCAAGTCCTGCAACATCGCTAGAAGCAAGCTTGGGAACATCGCTATCGATGAACTCATTCAGTCCATTGCCTTCAAGCACAGCCTCCATCCTATCCTTCTAGGATATGTAATTCGAGCTATCCTCAAGGGCATACTCCAATTGCAACCCTTTGAGAGATCTTTCAATGTATACTCAACTATCACACCAAGAATTTTCTGCTACAAATTCGAATTGTCCACCAGCACAAACTCAACAATTATTCACAATTGCAATATTCAAGAATTAACACTGCTCTGATACCATGTAAAAATTATATAACACATGCATGTATATATCCATATTCTCTTGATCTAACAATATTTATCTTCTTTCTAAATACAAAATCCTTCCACTGTTAATCTTTTGTGGAATTTTAAAACTCAATTGCAAACACATGAAGCAATAAAAACAATCACACATAACATAATTTTTTAATGGGAAATCCTGAAGCTAAAAACCCCAACTATCATATATTATGTATCATGGAGATCATGTAACAATCTCATACAAAGCTTAGTACATCAAGCTCTCAGTACAATACAATCGTCACACACTATCATGAAGAAATCTGCAAATCCATGCACTGATTTCTTGCCACCTGATAGCCTGCCTCCATTGCGCAATCCCTGCTAAAGAAGACCCCTGAATGAATTTGAATTGGCCTTGCCTTGACTGCGCAATCCTCATTGGAAACTCCAAAGTGTGTGTGATGCAATCAATGCATCACTATAGTCACAACGGATAGTCCATCTCACCCTATCACATACCTCTCCACTGGGTCTCCACTGGAACTGACATGCACTGTAGTTAACTTCTGTATTTGTTTAGTTGATTAGTGAGTTATTATTTGTGAATTAATTAACTAATTAATTCACTCCACTCTCACTAGTGTATCATTCAGTTAGACTAGATACAACTAGCTCAACTGAGTTTAACTCCAATAACTGAGTTAAACTGAATAACAACTCCATGAACTACTCTTCCAACTCTGTTATAACTTTGCCACTTCAGTTCTAACTGAGTGCTCCATGCATGAACCACCAGTAAACCCTAGGAATTGCATAATTTCTTCAGCCCACTGATTTTCCAAATCTGTATACTGAAATAAAGTGCTCCAAGAGAATAAGTTGATATTTAGAGTCTGATTATTATTAAGGGCTAATAATAATCAACACATCTATTTTTAGATCGACGATCTATAAATAGACTTCGCCCAATCTTCTAAAAATAGAATTTCACCTATTTTTCCAACTTGACCAACCATCCACAAATAGCATCTTGTGACTTCTGAAATATGATCACCATGTCTAAAAATAGACATAGTCTAAAAATAAAGTTACACCTAAAAATAGCTTGTAGGCCCACTTAGTGAAGGTGACTGATTTTCACTAAGCTTCATCATATTGTTGAATCTCAATAGTGAAATAGTTGTCGATCCTGGTGTACCAAGCACGGGATGCTTGTTTCAATCCATACAACGCTTGCTTGAATCTGCACACATGCGACTCTCCGTTAAAGGTCTCAAATCCTTTCGACTACTATATGTACGCCTCTTCCTCAATCACTCTGTTGAGGAAGGTTTTATTCACATCCATTTGATATATCTACCATCCCATCTATGCTGAAAGTGCTAGAATAGATCTGATTGAAGAGTACCTTGTTGTTGTAGCAAAGGTCTCCTCATAATCAATTCCCTCCATCTGAGAGAACCCTTTGGCCACAAATTTTCCCTTGTGTTTTTTGACACTACCATCTACTGCTTGCTTCATCTTGTAGATCCACCTAGAACCTAACACTAACTTGTCCTCTGGACTTGGGAAAACTTCCCAGGAATTGTTCTTGATAATGGAGTCATACTCATATACCATGGAATCAACCCATATTGGTTGATGGATTGCTTTTTTGAATGAGAATGTCTCACTCTGTACACTCTCTCTCATCAGAGCCATGTAGCTAGTGTACCGATATGGTGATCTCCTCTATTTGTGAAGTGATGTGGATGCTCCCACATTATCTCTAGCATCATGCATCAAACTATTAGGTTCTCTGGTGTGCTTCCTTCCATCTCTATATGTCTATGCATAAGTGGTTGCTTCCACTCTCTGCTCCTCTACTTGTGGCATCTCCACAACATCCTAAAGTTCTTCCTTTGGAGCAAAAAGCTCCTCATATACATACAACTAAAGCCCCCTCTCAAGGTTACATCTAATGGCCTTCTCTTCATATAATTTCACATCTCTGTGAACACATTTAATCCTATGAGATGGTAGGTAAACCTGATAGTTGTGAGGTGTATCAGTGTACCCCACAAATATGCCCAACTATGTTGTTGGTTCTAGCATTTTCCTTGCATCCTTGGTAACATGACAGTAAATTGATGAACCAAAAATCATGAAGTGTGCCACGTCTGGTTTCTTACTTGGAAAAACTTCCTCTAGTTTACTCATCTTGAGAATCAGATGAGGAATCTTATTTTGCACATATACCAATGTGTTGCATGTTTCATCCCACAAGTGAAACAATAGGCCCTGATCATCTAACATCGTTTGTGTAGCTCCCACAACACTTATGCTCGTTCTTTCTGAAACCCCATTTTCTTGTGGGTTATGGAGTTCTATTAACTCATGTAGAATTCCTTCTAATGCATAGAAGTTCTTGAATTCATTCAACACATATTCTCCACCATTATCGCTCATGAGATCCTTCACTTTTCTACTCGTGTCTTTCTCAACAAGCTCTTTAAACTCACAAAATTTTGAGAATGTCTGATCTTTCTTCTACATGAATAATATCCAATACTTACGTGAGAAATCATCAAAAAATATCACATAATACCTATGCTTGGTCTTGGAGGCTGTCGAGAACGTTCCACACACATTTGAGTGAACTATTTCAAGGATCGCTTGTGCTCGATTGCCCTTATCATGAAAGGTGGCTTTGGTGTACTTACACAATGTACACCCTTTGCATGTATCACGTTGCTCGAGTGCACCCTATTAAGTCCTATAGTAATCTGTTGTATGATCTTCAAAGATCCATGGTGAAAATGACCAAGTCATATATGCCATAATTCATTGATGTCTCAGATCTCCACCTTGTCTACTTTCATGCTTAAGGAAACACAATATTCTACATACAATTTGTAGAGGTACTTTACCTGAAATCTGATTTGCTTCACTTTTCCTGTAGCTATGTAATGAAGGAAAGCCTTTCCTTTGCCAAATATCACATCATAGCCACGATATTTCAACATAGAAACTAAAAATAAAATCTTCTTCAGACTAGGAACATATGTGACATATTTAATGTGAGAGGAGAACCAGTCTCCCTATGAAAATTAACAGTAATGATGTTGGTCATGTTATACCCTCCATCATCTCCCATCTCGATGTGCATCTGGTGGTATCTCTCCTCTAAGACGCTGAAGAATTTTTTTTGTTGGTCACATAGAATGAGGCTCCACTATCCAGGTATCACACAGTAACCATCATCGATATCACCATGCATGCAATAAGTGTGACATCCAACTCGAATTATGAAGCAAGAGCTTCACCTTCCGCTCCTCCCGTGGGCTTCTTGTCAGCCTTCTTGTGTGGAAACTTCGTGGCATACTGTCCTAGCTCATGACAGTGAAAATATATAATCTTCAACAAGTCATTCTTCTTGCTCGCCTGACTAGAATCTCCTTTGGATTGGGATTTCTTCCCTTCTGTAATATACCCAACCATTTAACCGGTTGGAACGAATCATAATAATAATAGGCTAATAAATAAATAAGTGGCATTGGCCCATGGTTTTTCTTTTTGGTTTTTATTTTACCCCAGGTATTTTCCTACGGTTTCTTCCAAGCAACCCAACTATAAAAGGAGAAGGAGGATGGAGAGAAAACTGGTATTTTCTTTGCTGATATTTTTGAGAGCTCGGGTGAGTTTTCAAGTGAGATCCTTAGCCTTTCTTCGGTGGGATTTAATCTCACCCTAGTAGGAAAACCCAACTTCGGTGGTTTTTCCAATCACCCTAGCTAGTTCAGTTTATTTTATTTTTATTTGAGAAATGGGTGTCGTGCATCTATTGTCTTCCAAATTGAAGGTATGGGCTTGGGATGTTAATCTGCAGGTTATCTTCACAGTGTTGAGGGCAGCGATTTAGTCAAGGTTTCTTGTGCTTCTGTTTGGTTCCAATAATGTTCACATGTCTTGGAGAGACCCCGTAGTGAGAAGGCACAGAAGAGGGTCAGTCCAACATGGTCATTGGCGGAAGGACCAAGAACTACACCCGCTGGGCACAAGAAAGGGAGATCGAGTGAATCTCATGGATTGAATGCCGCCCTATGTGGAATATGGTGTACCACTCCTTCAGCCAAAATGATAGATTCGTAGATGCAGTAGCTGAAGGTGACCATTATTGTTATCACTGAAGAGATCTGCAGCGCTGAGCCAACTGAACGCAGATCGAATTAGACGCAGTACACGATTTAGAGCCTGCAATGATATCTGCCATTTCCTATTCACTGAGAAGAAATTGCATTAACAACCAACGTTGAGAGAGGGTTATAGTCTGAAGCTCATGAGAGGACCCATCAATGTGCTAATAAAACTGTAGTAATAGATTTCAGCCAATTATAATAAATTCTTCATTTTTAAGAATGTTGTATGAATTGGGTGTTAAGTGGAATTCATATAATATTTGCATATACAATTATATGGGCATCGTATGATTATGGGATATTAAAAATAGATATCATACACATATATTGTAGTTGGGTCCCATTGATGCATGAATTATGGTTATATAAATAGAGTTTTATGGGTTTAATATGAATGTTATTTGAATGACACAGTTTTTATTTCCAACAATAGTAATATTTCCACATTGAGCCCATTACTGTGGTATCTGAGCCACTATCTTGGCCAGTTGTGGGATGCCAATAAAGGAGAAACAAAAGGGTTTATTATCAATTGGGAATGGAAAAGGTTAAGGGAAAAATGAAGAGGACCGAGGAGAAGGAAGACCAATGGGTGATCACAAAAATACCAAACTTGAATATGCCTTACAAAAGATCGCCGACACTCAGAACACCATTATGGAACTTCTTCAATTACAGATCGGGCAGCCTGACGTGCAAACAAATAATGGGGAAGGAGTTTCTCGTTCAGGAGGGGATAGTCCACCACATGAGTATGTCAATATTCAGAGCAATGGTCCACCACAAGAACATGTCAACACCCGGAGTAGCCCTTTCAGTGCCCGACCAACCATGCCTCCATTTTTGGATGACTCCTCCAGGGAGAAAGACTCCCCCATTACCAATTACAGAGATGGTTACAACATGGATGAAAGAATATGATACGTTTCCTCCCAACCTGAAAGCGACCCTGAGCATTAATTAATTTTACTACATGAGGATCAAACAACAAAGGAAGGAAACCACATATGGGGGCCATCATTCAAACATGGATCTACAAAAGGTTGTGGGAAAGGTAACTCTTCGTTATTTTGATGGATTGACGAAGTGTTATACACGATCATGGGTACAAAAATTGGACACATATTTCCAACTCAATCCCATGCGGAATAAGGATTCCATTAAATACACCACACTTCATCTTGATGGAGAAGCACATGAATGGTGGCAACATGGCATGGCCACTCTAGGACATGTAAGCATTATCTATTATACAAATTTCACGTAGGGGTTAATAGAAGTATTTGACAGGAAGGATCCTGGGATGTACTTCTGGGAGCTAACCTAGCTCTGACAGATAGGGAGCATTGAATGTTATGTTGCAAAATTTCAGAGGCTTGCAGTAATGGTCACCGACCTCTCCATGACCCAGTTGGTCATGTTGTTCATAAAAGGGTTGTCAGAACCCCTATGTGGTTGGGTTAGGGCCTACCAACCCCCCACCTTGCAAGATGAAATTAACCATAAAATGGATATGTAGGATGTAGTACCCAAGAATAGATTCCTACCCAAATTTTCTATTCCTCAGAAAGGGAAGGAAGTTAAGCAACAACAACGAGAGCCATTTGGTAAGGGGAAGTTGGATGATGAGACCAGGAAATATATCATAAGGAGAAGGCTATGCTTCTCTTTTCAAGAACCTTGGGCACTGGGACATCGATGTACTAAAGGGAAGGCCCACTATATTGAAGTATTCTCCTAAAGCGAAGATGAGGAAGAGCAACCAGAGCCAAATCATGGAGAATCACAAGGCATGGGGGAAATATAGGAAGGAATCCAGGAAGGAGTCATTGCTTCTCTTACAAGGGTTCCAATGTATCACACCATTCGGGTTAGGGGTACCATACAAGGACAGAAGGTCATTATGCTAATTTATGGTGGAGCCTCCCACAACTTCATTGATGCATAATTTGTAGCTAGAAGGGGACTAGGTACTGAATAATTTGAAGGCTTTACATTTTTTATTCCTGGAAAGAAAGAGCACAACCGCATGCCATGCACTAAGATAATTCCTAACATGAGTCTAGAAATGGGAAACTACACGGTTACAGATATATTCTTCATCGTAGATTTCCCAGACACTTACGTAGTATTGGGGGTACAATGGTTATATTCTATTGAGACTCATACAGTAAACTAATAAGACTTAGATTTCGCACTCACATGACTAGATAGTAAAAAGGTGATGTTGAGAGGAATGTGTGCATATCTTCCCAAGATTGTGAAATACAACAGGTTGGAAGCAGATCTTCGACATGGGGATATTGTATGGGAAATAGAGTGTAGAATCATGGATAAGAAACCAGTAGAACAACACAATGAGTATTCCCATGATATTATGGCATTATTGCAAAAATACCAAAAGGTTTTTGGAGATATACCCCAATGGCGACCACTAGATAGGGGATTTGAGCAAATCATTGAACTAGAGGAAGGGGTCTAAGATGTCATCACTACCCATTAGCGGCACTCGAAAGCATATAAGGATGAGATAGAAAATCCAATACAAGAGTTGTTGGCATTAATACACATTCATCCAAGCTCAAGCTCTTTTTCTTCGTCCGTAGTTTTGGTCAAGAAAAAGGATGTGTATATACTATCAGGCACTAAATAATAATACCATCAAAAATCGATATCCTATCCCTAGGATCGACGAATTGATGTATGAGCTGAAGGGAGCCAAGTACTTCTCAAATATTGACCTTCGCTTGGGGTATCACTAGATCAAAGTTCGTGATCAAGAAAATCCAAAAAAAACTTTTAGATGCCACTATGGACATCATTAGTTCCTAGTGATGGCTTTTGGTTTGACCAATGCCCCTATGAAATTTCAGTCATGTATGAACCATGTGTTCAACAAGAAGCTACAAAAAATTGTGTTGGTCTTCTTCGATGACATCCTGATCTTCAGTCAAGTATGGTAAGAGTATCTGCAACACCTAGACAAGGTCTTTGGAATATTAGAGGCACAACAATTTTATGCCAAAGTATCCAAATGTGAGTTTGGCATGACAGAAATATTATATCTGGCCTTCATCATTAGGGGCCAGGGTGTCAAGGTCCACCAAGAGAATAATGAAGCCATTCTCAATTGGCCCACTCCAAAAAATGTAACAGAGTTAAGAATCTTCTTGGGTATTTGTACTTATTACAGAAGATTTGTGAAGGGATATTCACAACTAGAATCCCCTCTTACTAACTTGACAAAAATAGGAGCCTTCGTATCGACAGAGACAACCTAGGAGACATTTGAGCGGATGAAGGAAGTCATGATTTCATGTCCAGTTCTAGCCTTGCTCTACTTATCTCAACCATTTTTATTGGAGTGGGATGCTTCTGGGAAGGAATCGAGGTTGTTCTAACACAGAACCATCATCCCATTGCTATTGAAAGTAGCAAGATGCATGATTTTGAATGCTCTTACTCCATTTATGAAAAATAAATGTTGGCTATTATGCATGCACTGGCCAAGTTTCAACCATATCTAGTAGGGAACCGGTTCAAAGTCAAAACTGATCGCAATAGTCTCAAATAATTCTTGGATCAGAAGGGGTTAAACGAAAGGCAACAAAAGTGTGTCAGTAGGATCCAAGCCTATGACTTTGAGATTGAATATGTCAAAGGTAAGAGCAATGCAATTGCAAATGCCTTATTGATGAGGCCAACTACCTTCTCCCTCATAGATTATGAGGATGATTGGAAGTCCCATCTTTTGGTGGAATACTCAAAGAATGAGTTAGCTTGTGAGATCCTTAACGAAAAATTATCAAACATCTGGTATAGAGTTGTTAATGATATTATCTATTATAAGGATTGAGTCTATCTAGTGTCAGAGCCACAACTTAAGATGAATATTATACAAGCAGCCCATGACTCCCCTCTAGCTGGAAATCCAAGATTTCTGAATACTTACAGGACCATCAGGGAAAATGTTCACATGGAAAGGACTCAAGAAGGAAATTATCAAATATGTTAAGGAATGTGGTACCTGTCAGAGTAATAAGGTTGAAAATACACACCCGACAAGATTATTACAACCACTACCCATTCCAGAACAAAAATGGGAAAGTATCTCCATGGATTTCATTACAAAGCTACCCTCCTCACAAGGAAAATATTGTATCTTCGTGGTGGTGGATCATCTCATCAAATATGCTAACTTATTTGAAATCCCCTCCAAAAGTTCTGCATCTCAAATAGTAGAAATATTATTCTAGGGAGTATTCCATCTACATGGTTTGCCCAAAACCATTGTGAGTGATCGTGACAACAGATTCATGGGAGCATTCTAGCAAGAGTTATTCAGATTGGCTTGAACAGAACTCACCCCTAGTACCAATTATCACTTGCATACATATGGACAGACATAAGCAGTGAATAAATGGGTGGAAGGTTACTTACGAGATTATGTCACATGAAAACAACGACCACAGACTAAGTGGTTGTACTTAGGAGAATACTTCTATAACACCACTTATCACATGCCCATAGGGATGTCACATTTCCTAGCCTTATATGGATATGAGGCACTATCTTTTGTAGATACAACATCTGGGGATAATAGAGCACCATTGGTAAAGGATTGGATCTAGGGATGCCAGGATATTCTTAGAGCACTTAAAGACAACCTGTAGATGACATAGAATTGATAGAAGTTATATGCAAATTGTTAAAGGATAGAAAGGAGTTTTGAAGCAGGATATATAGTTTATCTATGGCTTCAACCGTATAGACAATCTACCTTGAAGCATAAGGGGGTGGAAAAATTAAAGGCATGATTTTATGGGCCCTATCGAGTTATCCAAAAAATAGGAGAAGTGGCATATGAGTTAGAGCTTCTTGCAGAGAGAAAAATTCATAACATCTTTCATGTCTCCTATTTGAAGAAAGAATTAGGAGCAAACATCAAATCATCACCAAAATTACCACCGCTAAATGAGGAGGGCCATCTTCAATTGGTTCCCGAGGAGATGTTGGAGGTTCAAGAAAGGAAGCTTCAGAGCAGAATCATCCGCGAATATTTGGTACGATGGAAAGATGTGCCCAGTGAGGATGCCACCTAGGAAGGAGAACACATATTGCAGCATCCAACATTTAAATTTCTTGAGGGCAAGGAATTCTTGGCAGGGAGAACTGTAATATCCCCAACTGTTTAACCGATTGGACCAAATCATAATGATAGTAGGCTAATAAATAAATAAGTAGCATCGGCCCATGGTTTTTCTTTTTGGTTTGTTTTTGACCCCAGGTATTTTCCTATGGTTTCTTCCAAGCAACCCAACTATAAAAGGAGGAGGAGGATTGAGAGCAACATATGGAATTTTGTATTTTCTTTGTTGATATTTTTTGAGAGCTCGAGTGAGTTTTCAAGTGAGGATTTTTAGGTGAGATCCTCAACCTTTATTCGATTGGATTTAATCTCACCCTAGTAGGAAAACCCAACTTCGGTGGTTTTTCCAATCACCCTAGCTCATTCAGTTTTATTTTATTTTAATTTTGAGAAAGGGGTTTTGTGCATCTATTATCTTCCAGATTGAAGGTATGGGCTTTGGATGTTAATTTGTAGGTTATCTTAACAATGTTGAGAGCAGTAGGTTAATCAAGGGTTCTTGCACTTATGTTTGGGTCCAATAATTTTCACATGTCTTGGAGAGACCCAGTAATGAGAACGCACAAAAGAGGGTCAGTCCAACACGGTCATTGACAGAAGGACCAAGAACTGCACCCACTGGGAGCAAGACAGGGAGATTGAGTGAATCTCAGGGATTAAATGCCGCCCTGTAGGGAATTTGGTGGACCACTCATTCAACTAGAATGACAGATCTGTAGACGTAGTAGCTGAAGGTGACCATTTCTATTATCGCTGAAGAGATCTGTAGTGATGAGCCAATTGAACGCAGATCGACTTAGAAAAAGTACACCATTGATAGCATGCAATTATATTTTCCATTTCCTATTCACTAAGTAGTAGCTACATTAACAATTAACATTGAGTGAAGGTTATAGTCCGAAGCTCATAAGCAGACCCATCAATGCATTGGTCAAACTACTGTAACAAATTTCAACCAATTATAATAAATTCTTCATTTTTAAGAATGTTGTATTAATTAGGTGTTGAGTGGAATTCATATAATATTTGCATATACAATTATATGGGCATCGTATGATTATGGGATATTAAAAATAGAGCTCATACACATATATTGTGTTGGGTCCCATTGATGCATGAATTATGGTTATATAAATAGAGTTTTATGGGTTTAATATGGAGTTTATTTGAATCACACTGTTTTCTTTATTTCCAACAATATTAATATTTCTACATTGAGCCCATTACACCTTTCCCTTTCTTTTCCTTTCCAACCAAGGCACAATTCTCCTCATCATCATGCTTGGATGAGGTTCCATCTCTGGTGTTCCACCTAATCTCTTCCTACACCAAGTTAGACCACAATCACTCCCACTCTCGTAGCTTCTCTCTCCCATTTACTAAATCCAAGTAGTTGTGCCAGCTCTTGGGAAGGCCTAGAAGTGCTAGGTTGACCATATCATCTTCGGAAACTTTAACACCAACACTCCCAAGCTCATCTCGATATTAGGTGAACTTGGTCAAGTAATATGGTAATGTGTTGCCCTTCTCCATCTTGATTCTCCTAAGCTTATCCTTCAGTGCCAACTTCCTACATGGTCAATGTTGTTCTAAAACAAGTCTATAAATACTTTCCACATTTATTATAGAGTCTCCTTATCGTGGAGGTTAGATATGATATTATCTCGAATTCCTTCCAGTAAGATCCTTCTTTCCTTTGCTACACACTTCTTCCACTTTTCTAGATCTTGGGCATTAGTTGGAGCTGGTTTCTGGATATCCTTATCAATGAACTCCTTCAATGTGTTTTCTTCCATGAATTCTTCCATCCAGTCCTTCCAAGAAATGTAATTCGAGCTACCCTCAAGGGCATACTCGAGCCTCAGACTATAGAACACCTTCTTGATCCTGCTACTAGCTCTGGAGAAGAGATTTGCAAAACGCATTCCTCTTGCAAGTAAAAACTCGTATTATTCTATTCTGTTATGATTTTAGATATGATACCACATAGAAATTCCTTGTAGATTCAAACTGCTAATTGCAATTCACTAAAACAATAGACTTGAATCTACTCTACCAACTATGGAAACAATTAAATGATCGTGAAATCACAGAGCATAAAAGAGAAAGAATTCAATCAACACATTACACAATGATTTCCCGGGGAAAACCACAGCTAAAAACCCCTACTATCTGTATATTTCATTAGTAAGAAAATATGAGAATATTACAATTATTTTCTCAAGCTCGGGAAACCTCTGCACTATCTCTGTCTATCTCACTGCTTCCTAGACAAGCCTAGGCCAACACTTAACCAAAATTTCTCTTTCCCAAGTACCTATTTACTTGTGCTGTTTCCTTAGGAATTATCCCCTATTAATTTGGGAAATTCCTCATCCAAAAATATGTAATACATCATAGGCATAGGCCTTCTTCTCACTGCATGCACCACCTATATAATTCAGATATACAACTGATAGTACACTGCCCTTGAACTCTGATATCAACTAGGTAACTCTTAGATCACACATGCATGAGTTATTTATGGCTAACTCATCAGTTAACTCGGTGAACACTAGATTCACTCTCCACTGCTAGACCTCCTACTAGTTCCTCCATCAATTGGAACTAGTTTAATTGAATTTAACTCATTTTAAACTGAATTAATTAATTACAACTCAAAATAAACTCAACCAGGGCTCCTATAAAGTAGGAGCCACTCTACATGAATCAATTTATACCCTCAACTCGAATTAATTGAACCAACTAAGTCAAACTAACTTAGTTAACTCGTACAAGTTTTCATGTGATGTGGAATTACAATTTTCTTCTAATTTAATTGAAGGAAAAATTAAATTAGAATCATTCTTGGTTCCATTTTCAACATGAGCATCCTTCGTTAATATGTTACCACGTACAATAGACCTTGAGGATGAAATTTAAGTTTAGAGAGCCCCTAGAATCCTTGACATAGTTGTTGTAGAAATATTGCCTTCTTTTCTACAAATTAGGGTTTAAAGTTTCAAAGATTCCTTTCAGTTGCAAGGTTGTTTCCAATGCACATTAGAGAAGATTTGTTTTTTTTTTGAATTGGTTTTCCTTCTTTTATTGAAAATAGAATATATTTACTTGTTTTTCTTTACTTTATGCAATTTACAAGAATTTATTGTAGCATAGATAAAAAAATGGTCTTTTTGCAACCTACTTTCCCTTCAGTTGCTTTTACCAACATGAGATAAACAAAAGAAGAATGCATTGCATGTTGCAAAGTGTTGATCCATTTTTTGTTGGTTTTCTCTTTGAATATTTCAGAATCCAACATAGCAATATTGTTGATCACATGATACATTTGAAGGAACTTGATGGTTTCATCATGATTTTATTGTTTGTTCATATTGCCACAATGATTTTGTTGTCTCTGCATTACACAAGAGATAATAACACGCTTGCATGGAAATAATATGATCTTCCTCCTCTAATTGTTCACATCTAGGTTCTTCGATATTTCATCTTAGTTCAACCTTTATCTTGACTATGCAAAGAAGCATATATGCATGACTATTGTTGAAGAGGTTGTAATACATAATGTGCAAAATGCATGTGTGTTCCCCTTGTGACATATGGAAAAACATACAACTTTATCCTTTCCAAGCCAATTTGTAAATGCATGGAAGCAAACTCAAATGCTCTTAAATGTTAGATGATTGAAATGTTTTTATAATGTTAGTTTTTTCTTTTTAATAAGTTAGAACCTCTTTGAAAACAACTCCCCTAGCTGCCACTGTGTCCATGTCTAAGCCATTGGATCAAATGTTAGATGTTTGAAATGTTTTTGGGCCATTAGATCCACAAGTAAATAGTTTTATATATGTTTTTTATAAGGTTAGTTTTTTTTTTTATTTTTAGTAAGTTCGATTGAATTTGGGTATTGGTGAGATTATGTGAAATTACACAAAAACAAAAATAAAAGTAAATTAAATAAAAAGATTGATATAATGTAATGAACATTTTAACTAAGTCAAAATACAATAAAAAATAAAAATAATAAAATATAAAAAAAAATCCATGGTATTGACCCATGGTATTCATGTGGAATGTAGTTTATTTAAAGGGGGATATTAAGATGGCCTAGATCAATCTTAACTATGTATCTACCAAGAGCCAAGAGGGATCAAATGTCTTGATATGCAAACCTCTTTTAGAGTGAAAAGAGAATTGATCCCTCTGATAAATAATATAGGTCTAAACTAATTATTTAATAAAATTATTTTTAATTGTTTATAACCATTATTCTTTTAAAATTTTACTTAATAAAATGTATCTAAATTTGCATACATCCAAATATACATTGTTTTTCTTCTTCTATATTATTTTTGTTACAGCTATTTTATTATTCCAAAAATGCTTCCTTTTTTTGTTATATATTATTTATGTTACAACTGTTTTATTATTCAGGAGTAGTGTTTCTTAATATATAAAAAATTAATTTAATAATGGATTTTTTTAAAAATATGTGATCTTATTAAATAACACTAAATTTACCTTTAGTTATTTAATTGCAATAGATTACACAAAAAAAAAGTTAAATAAAAAGATTGACATAATGCAATGAACATTTTAACTAAGTCGAAATACAATAAAAAATAGAAATAATAAAATAATAATAAACTATAAAAACAACTCATGGTATTCATGTGGAATGTAGTTTATTTAAAGGGGGAAATTAAGATGGCCTAGATCAGTCTTAACTATGGATCTACCAAGAGCGAAGAAGGATCAAATGTATTGATATGCAAACCTCTTTTAGAGTGAAAAGAGAGTTGATCCACTTAATTGTAGCTAAAAAATCTTACATGTTTTTTACTTTATAATCGTAAACAATTTTCATATTATATGATGTAAAACTTACTCAACTTTTTATTTTGAAATTTTAAGAAAATTTTTTCACTACATAATTTTAGCTTTTATAATTTTTTTATTTTTCAATTCCAAACAAAACTTACAAAAGAAAAAACCCACTTAGTCCTGACTGTAGATTATATTTTTACAAAATTGACACTGGTGATTAACAATAGAGTAAGTTGAGACAACCCTAAGGGGTTTTTTGTACAAGTTTTATCATAACATTTCCCTCCATCCAATATATACTGTAGATTCTTCTCAGGAGAGAGTGTATGAAAATGGCTAGGGATTTCACAAGTTATTAGTTTGTAACCTGATCCACAATCAAAGAAAATGGCTAGGGATGTCACAAGTTATCATTCTATTGTACTATACTTAAAATAAATAGAAAATTTATAAGATTTCTTTTTTCTTAGCCTAAGTCTAAAACTTTAGGAAATAAAGTTTCTTTCCCTTTTCGCTTTGATCTCTTAGCACTCATCGCAAATTGCGTAACTTACACGTGAATAACTTAAAACATAATAAAGTGTTTTGAGCTGCGATATGCACTATACATTTTTTCGAGTCATATAAAATTCCCGTTACAAATTCTTTACACACCACTTTAAAAATAAATTGCATCACGCATTTTAAAAACCATCAACTTATGATAATTCGGTAAAGGTTGTGATGAGTCGGACTTGACGAATTAATAAATAAACAATCATAAAACTTCAAAGATTTGATAGAGCGCATAAGCATGATTCCTTAGCGCACTTTTCATTTTGTAGCGAATAACCAAATGTAAGTTTTATTACCGTATGAAAATTGCGATCTGCGATGTGCACAGATCACATTTTTCTAAATTCATCGGTGATGGAAAACATAAATAATAGTAATGATTTAGAGTTGTGATATGCGATATTGATACTTATTATTCAAGTGTGCAAAATGATTCATATCCAATCAACCGGATATAAGATCTAACGTCTTAAATTGATAGAAGAGACATATTACGTAAAGGTGTGTAAGAGATTTCATAGGAAGAATTATGGGTGATTGACGACATTTAATGGGAGTAAGGGTCGAAAGATTGATATCTAGTTTGAGCGTGTTTTGAATGATTGAGCACCAGATTTTTGATTATATCATTTTAACTCTATCCTTCTCTGCATTCATCTCGAATCTAAGTTTGCTCTGTTCACTTAAATTCATGAAACCGCCTAACGGAGTAAGGATAACTGGAATGACCAAGAAAGGCAAGGAAATTTCCCAAACATCAGTTGTTGAAGACTCAGATATGACTTAGATATGTCTCTCTTATTCTCAGATACCATATGCAACAAGGATTGTGGCAGTTCTTCATGGGAGGCAATGTACCAACACTTTGAAGATGAACAACCAAGGGTAATAACCAAAAAAGATACAACAGATGTGTTAGTTTCCTCAGACCTATCTTATTTTGACGTTGCATGCTCATTTCTTCACAAAGTAGCAACGAGGCCGAAGATTCTCCCCTACAAATATATGGTTAAGTGGGTAATTGACCACCTTAACATATCAAATAGGACTTTTAAGAATTCAAAGCTGGAGAATATTGGTTCATTCACGGTAGAATATTTGAGGACAATGTACCACTTACCTATACCATAACAGAATTATGATAAATCTTTTGTCCAAAGCTTCACAAAGAAACATACAGACCTGATGAAAGTTATAAAGGGTCGATGGAAGGATAACCAAGGGAAGCTGAAACAGGACAAACTCGGTATGTACTCGATAGCACAATTACCCTCCCTTTATTGCTATGCTTCTTGAATGTTATGTAGATTGTTTGCAAAGCTAGATACTACTAGGTTTTCCATAGACTGGGTCCCATTAATTAATTGACGCAATTGTCAATTCTTCAATTATGAATTGGGAAAATATCCTGTCTGATAATTTGGCCAAAAATATCATGGATTAAAGAAGTAAAAGAAGTGTTTCCACTAGGGAAATACCCCCCTTTTACATGAGTGCTTATGTTATGGACGCAATTTTCTTTTGTTCAAGTTTTTCTACCATGGGATGGAAATGGACAACCCAAGACCCCACTCCAATCCATATTTACCATAGTGCCCTTTGGGAGTCAAATTTTCATTTACATTTTTACGAAATTTGCAATGGAATCATGCTACATATACATCAGATTATATTTAATGATAAAGACCCTAGGATTTCCAAAGAGGCTATTACAGACATTTTTTCCATTGCCAGGTGGTTTGCTAAAGAAAATTTCATCTATGTCAGAGTTTCAGGAGTTATGCTTCTCCCCACGTCTTGCCTTATTATGTTCCTGATGAGTTACTTACTAGGGAAATTGATTACCAATTGGTAGAAAGTGGTATCTCTAAGCAACTCAAAGATGCCAAGAAGTCCATTTGGCCTAATTTCCCTTTGTAGTGCAGTATTTTTCACGTTTGATATTGGTCATGCATTCAAGGAAGTTTCAAATATTAATTTATTAAACTTGGCTGTAATGCCAAAATGGCCATACGACCCCAATGATGTGATTAAGAATTTCACCATAGAGCTAAAATTGAAACCTTTTCTAAAAGAGATAGATATGTTTGATGATTTCTTTCAAGGCATTGAGAAATTTACAGGTGTACTAAAAAATGCATCGAGTCAGCTGAGTCAAAATGACTTTGAAACCTTCCAAACATACGAAAATAAGAGATTGGAAAGAATTCCTTTAGATTTATTGTTTATTAAAGATGGCAACAGACAGACTCCAAGCATTGGCTTGGCTAATGAAGCCAAAGACATGTCTGAAGATGAATCCCAAGATAAATCTAAACATAAGTCAGGGCAATCACAACATAATTCTCATAATTTGGATCACTCTGATAATGAATCCGAAAATAGGAATGAGAGCTAAGACAAAATAATTGTTAAAGTAATCAAGGGCATTGAAATGCAAGAGGAAGGAGCAATTAATGGAGTTGGATCATCTTCCCAAGAAATTCAGCATATCCAAAGTACACCTGATTAGGCAGAAAAATCTCAGCCAAAAGATTTGAAGAATGAATAGGAAATTTTTTCCAAAGAACTACAAACACCACAACCAAATCCTAATACTGATCAATCTACAAGTTTTAAAATGCCAGAGCATTCTAAGAAATTAGCGGAAATTTCAATTCTGCTGCAACAGGTACCTGAAACTCATGATCAAGAGATCATTCCAACCTAACCTACAGAGCAGATAGTTTTATAGATTGAAGAAATACCCTCACTGGATGTCTTCTACAGCCCTAGTCATAAGGCTGTAGTGAAGAGAAGAAAAAGGGGAAGAATGGATAATACAGTTTCAAATCTTACAAATGAATTTGTTGACGTTCTATGGAAGGATCCTCTAGCTGATCCTACTGAACATTTAACCAAGCTATCACAGTTTTCAGGGGCATATGCTACTGCCACCATTGACAAGGCTACTGAAGTTCAATTTTTAGTGAAGCAAAGAGAAGAAAAAGTACAAGAGTTAGAGAGACTGTTAGAGCAACAAAATTTTAACTCCAGCAGGAAGATTGAATTTAAAATGTCTCAATTTCAAAAGGATTTTGAAAGATTAACATTGCATTATCAGGTGAAACTTACAGAAAAGGAAACACAACTTGAAGCAGCAATGAACAAATTAAAAGGCCAACGTCAGGTAGAGAAATTCATAAGAGAAGCATTGGAAATGAATGCAAAGCTAAAGCAGCAACAAGAAGTATTTTATCAAAAAGGTTCAATCACCAACTCTTACTATGATTCAAGTAAAATCCTGATCCAGCAAGTGGCGAACAGGAGACTTTAGCGTGTGAAAATTTAAAAGAAGATTAATGAGTTCATTTAGTGGCAAGAATCTGACATAGGAAAGTAAGTTGATCTACCTCAGGTAGATAGATTTCACGAGGAAATTATATTTAAGGATTGGGAAGCACAGCTAAGACAAGCAGAAAATGCAGCAACAAAGGCATCAAGATTAACAAATAAAATTATTGAATCTGTTTATGAATAGCTTTTGAAAGTTGAGCTTATCAAAGAGTCCACAACTAAAGTGCTCTAAAAACTTAAGTCATTAGAAGCACAGTGGAAACAAAGGATAGAGATGCAAGAAGAAATGTACCTTATCATTAGTGCATCACTCTTTAGTCATTAACTGATTCAACAAAAAGGTTGCAACCAACACTTTCAAATGTAGTATCTAAGGGCCAGATCAGATCAGGAATTTAGCAGCCAGCTCAGCTTAAAATTATGCTAGATATTTTTCAACTTTGAGATCAAATCCACAAGGAGGATCAACACTCATAGTTATATTGTTACTTTGTTTTCCTAGATTGTAGTTGAAGTTTTCTCTTTACGAGGATGGTTGTTTGAAATCTCTAATTTTTGTAATAATCTATTTTTAAACATATTGTAGTTTTTTATTTAAACCCTTCTCATGCATTTAGAGAAGGCTCCATAAATTTGTCAAAAATATTTGCAAAGAATGCACTTCTGTAAGTTTGTAAATGCGTTGATGGATTAATGGAACAAAATCTGTTATCTTTTGACATTTGAAGCTGTTTAACTGATGTTGCACTATTGTACTCTTTAAACTGCTTGAAAGTGAAGAGGAGCATAAAACTACTGTCAGTCTATATGAGTAGGAATTTGTACATATGGTACTTCTATTCATTTATATTAAGTTTTTCTTTATAGATTGAGAGTTATCTTTTAACTTGCATTATATATTTGAACTGTTATCATAAAAGAATGTTAAATGCACTTCTATACTAATATTTGTCTATGATTTCTTATCTGATATATAATCACACATATGAATGTGATATACATTACATAATTATTTTCATCAAACTATTTTGTTAAAATAATAATATTTACATAATTTTCATCTCTTTCAACTGTTAAATAATCTTCATTACTAATAGTTGGAAGATATCATTTTAGATCACATAAAGGAAGAAACATCTCGGGTATATAGTAGAATAGATCATTTTAGATAAATGCATATGATAGATTAAAATCATTTCCCATTACATGTTATATAAACAAAACACACCCAAAAATCATCCTTATTGGGAAAATGGTCCCTTCATCCCGAGTTGAAGCCACCAAATGGAAAAGGACTTGCTCTAAGGTCCACATTGGGTGGTTTTCCCCCACGTTTTTGCAACGAAATTCCAAGGCCTCAACATTTTGGCACTAGAAGGACGGCCAATTGTGAATTGAAAGATGATTTGATCAATCTAAAATTCAATCTAAGAGTCTCTCTCCCTCTAGATCCCCTTCAACTTCTAGAAAGTTAGCTAGATTTAAATCTTTAAGATCTGAAGTTGAACATCCTTCTCCTAAGTCTCCTAGTGAAACTCAACCAATACCATTTCCAGATTCTCATCACAATTCCACAAAAGTTTAGTCTTTGATGGAAAAGTTAGAGAGAGTATCCATTTCTGCTGAAAAGACTGAAACTTCTCAAACATCCAAGATTAGTATTTCATCTTCTTTACAACCTAGAAGAATATTAACTCAATCAGAAATTCAAAAGACAGGAATTCCTCCTTTTGAATTTCCCATCGATATTTCTCAAAGGAAGATAAATAAGACTAAATCAGAGTCAATCACCAGGGAGGTCTTATCTAATAATCCACCCCATTAACCTCCATTACCTCCACTCACCTCCACATCTTCCATTCCAACAATAAATGTTACTTTAACTAGTTCTGGTACACAAACTATTATTCCTTCAATTAGTTCTAGCACTCAGCCTGCCTCTTCTTCAACTCAAACTCAACCCATCACCTCCACCCAAGTTCCAATGGTAGGCCAAGTACCTCCACCAAATGTATGACCATGGATCAATCCAGGGGCTGTACAAATGCCTACTCCCCTTCATCCCCTCCCAAAATACCCTGAAATATGGTTACCTAAATTTAATCCTGATGATGGTCTTCCAGCTGAAGAATGCATTCATAATTACATGTTAGTCATTAATTTAAAAGAGGTAGTTGAAGAAGATTGTGTTGTAAGATTATTTCCATATACTCTCACAGGATCTGTAGGATCTTGGTATTTTTCATTGCCTGCCCGCTCTATAACTACCTGAAATATGTTCGAAGAACAATTTTTAGCTAAGTTTGGAGATGACAAAACCACTATATTTCTCATCAACGATTTATCAAATCTAAAGGCTAAAACATGGGATAAAATAAAATATTTTAATTCAATATTTAATAAGTTACTCAATAAAATTCCTGCTACATCAGTTCTTGATGCAGAAGTTAAAATTGAGTGGTATATTTCATCTCTCCCCGTTGAAGGTTACAACAAGAAACAATGAAATTGGCATCCAGAAACAACATCCTTGATCCTAGTGAAAATTAAGCACCTACACTAGGTGGGGCCCACACAGGCTATTTTTAGGTGTAAGTCTATTTTTAGAACGGATGAGAAAATTATATTTATAGCGAAAGTCTATTTATAGATGATGTTATATTTTTAGATGTATGTGTGAAGTCTATTTATAGATCACATGTCTATTTTAGATGCATGTCGACTATTATTATCCCTTAATAATAGTTGGACAATAAATATTAATCTATTCTCATGGAGCACTTGGAATCAGTTAACTGAAGTGGAAAACTAGTTAGCTGAAGGAATTTCGAGTTCAAAGGTTGGTTGGTGTGACATGCAAGTGGACTTGAGTTGTAACAGAGTGATTCTAGTTGTAACAGAGTTGGATGTGTAGTTATGTGAGTTGTAAAGTAGTTTAACTCAGTTAAGTGAGTTAAAATCAGTTGTGCTAGTTTTAATTGAAGATAAACTAGTGAGAGATCAGTGAATTAATTATTAATTAATTCACAATTAGTGGTCTCACATGCAACTAAAGATTTACTACTATTAACTACATGCATGTCAGATCCAGTGGAGACCTAGTTGAGATGTAGGTGAAAGGGATGGATGACTATCAGTTATACTATATTGGGTTGCACTCTTACAAATCAAATACACATTGGATATGATCATGAGGATTGCGTAGTCAAGGAGGGTATGATTGCATCGAATTGGTCTTTGTAATCATCTTGGATTGCGCAGTGGAGGCAGGCTGTCTGGAGGCATTAAATTGTACAAGGGATTTGCAAATTTCTGCAAGACAGTGTGAGACGATTGTATATTGTACTGAGAGCTATTGTATTAGAGTTTTGTATGAGATTGTTTCATGATCCATGATATATACATAATATATTATAGTGGGGTGTTAAGCTTTAAGCTTTCCCGGTAAACATGAATAAATAATTTATGGGAGAATATAAATAATTACCGAGAGAAATAATAAAAATAATCAACAACAAAACACATAAACATGAACACAAATGTTTATCTGGGAAAAACCCCAAACTCTGGGGAAAACCCATCCTATTGAAATTTTTTTAGCCGCCAATCCAGCCAAGTGAGCCTTCACCGCTCACATCCAGGCCTTTCTTATAATGAAGTCTTCCCAGGCTTTTATAGGCTTCATTGCATGCAATACCATGAGCCAAAAACCATGGGTGCACAATACCATGTGCCCAAAAACTACTGATTGTTTAACCTGGTCAACCTTGACTCTAACCCCGAGTCAATTTACCTAACATTCCCCCCGTAAACTTGACTTGGGGTTCCTTGACTAAATCCAGCCAACCTTGTCAAGTGAGTGAGCCCCACTCACTTTGGCCCTTACCCCCCTCAAATTTTTTACCTGGGATATGTGTTAACCCAACATCCCCCCTACAACCTAGGTCTAGCCCAGACTTTACCAGTTATTACCCGGGGGTGCCATACCAGGTCTTACAACAGTATGCCCATTTACATGTAATAAAATATGACTCCATTACAATACTTTTTTTTTTCATTTTGTTTACCCTTGTTGTGTTTGTACATATGACATCAATGTCCATATAAAAAGAACCCATCTACTGGATTACATGGGTCATGAGCTGCTATAACCGCTAGTCCTTTAGGATTTCTCTTCAGATACATGGTTCATCAATTAATTAATCAACTTGCACATATCTTCTATCACTTTTACGTTATTCAAATTATTTGATTGACACATTCTTTCAAATACTTTGCATGTAACCAGTCCCCATAGTTTCTAACTCTATGGATTTATTGATGCAGGAGCATCAGGAGCCTAGCCAGCAATGTGACGTTTTTGGTCACATGTTGTGGCTAACTCAAAATAAAAATAAACATATGGAGTAGTATAGTTAATTATTTTATTAATTTTGTTATTTATTTATGAAGCATTGTTAGTTTGTTTTGTATTTAAATAAATATGGAATAAATTTAGCAATTGGTTTCTTTCCCTGCGTGGAATAGAGCCAACATAGGAATAGGTGCTTTAAAATAAGGAGGCATTGGTTTGTTGGAAAAATTCTAGAAGAACTCTATTCCGAGAGGAGTAGTTTCATGTATTGGGTATAAATAATGGGAAACTAGAGAGGAAAAAAACAATGAGGAAGAGAGGAGGGAGTGTCAGTACAAGGATTGCAAATGCAGAGGGGCGATCAATGAAATATTAGCCCATGCAGTGTTAATGAAATTTGTGTTTTGTATTAATCGTTTCAATTGAGTCTGCAACTTGTTATATATTTGTATATATATACTGTTTATTGAAGTGAACAAGTATAGGAGGGCGATCACATTGGAAATGGATCACAAATGGAAGCATTTAGTTACAACACTGCTGAATGGAGAGCGTTGATATTGTGATGCTGCTACAGCCTAGACCAAAACCCACAATTGAAAGCCAGAAATTTGTGATAAGCGTAGATGCCACACTTCACTTGGGAGTCTTCATGCAATTTGCAGAGGAAGTCAGTCCCACGACAACTGAGATTAAACGTAGAGTAGGTGTTTGGTTAACAAAGTTTACACGTAGAAAATTGTTAATGAGATTGCCCAACATGCAGAGTAATGGTTCTGATCACTGTTAAATTATATGTAGTCGATTATTTTTATTTACATCCAATTCACAGCTGCGTTTCTTATGAACTGCATAACGTCCCAATTGCATTTAAAATTGTGGTGATTACATATTTCTTGGCTACGTCGTGGCTCATAACCATGTTGGTTTATATGTAGTGGATTCAACCATAAATGGATTGCGTTGATTTATGTTTGTGTTTAAAACAAAAAAAGGATTCCATACTTGGTGTTACAACGATTTTGACATTGTTTTATGTATAACAATGATCGATAAAGTATTTCGTCAGTGGTTGAGGAATAAGTTTGTATAAAAGTTGCAATAAGCTTCATTTGAAATTGCAGACTAAGTACTGAAGAGGGAATTAACTCCATCATTAAGAAAAGAGGAAACCTGGGTCTTAGTGAAATTTCATATTTTACTATAATAATTTGATTAGTGGAAATTGTGTTTTTTTTCCTACATCATTTATAGACCAAGGCCTCTCTAAACCAACAATATAATTCCATAGGTTGCATTTCCTCCTATGCAAATTGCTCCATGAGGCCAATGTGATCACAAGAGCACCAACATGATTACAGGAGCAGCGATCTTCCTACCTGTGGTGCTCCACATAAACCTTTGTGCAACGTTCTCATCCACCCAAACAGTGGCTATGATTTTTCAACAACTTCTCACTCTCATTTTCAAAGCTCTTCTCCACCGATCTCACATGTTGGATGCTCAACCTCTTCTTGAGCATCGAAAGTAGAGACACCACCTCTGTTGGAACTGTTATCATTTATCGGGCTCTTCTAATCTACATCAAATTCTCATTGAAATGATAGATAAGCAATCCTAGTCCACAATGAAATCTCGTTGCACCATAACTGAGCAACATCTGGGGAAACCGCATCGACTAGCCAGGTTCCAGCCATTCCTAGCTTGTTCTCGCTCTCGCTGAGAATACAGAGTCCTCATTGTCGCTTGCATGCGAAAGTGGAAAATCTCTCTCCAACATTGAACCCGTTGGAAATATTTAGCATGTGAGATGGAGGTTTTCGGGGCTGTCTTGGTGCCTTTCTCGAGACCTGTGACCTAGCTCGCCCTTGCCCTGATCCTTTCCGAATCTCACAAGTCTGATTGTGTTATGGCCCAAGCCTCATATTCTTTGTGTGAGATCGATTTCTTGGCATTCATGCCATAGCCTCGTTGTTTGAGACCACACTGCTGTCATGACTAGGTGACGAGGTTGAACTAGTGGGTTGTCGTGGCCATCATCACCAGATCCATCAATCCTCCTTCCCCCACCATAAAAAAAAACTCTTCATCTATCATGGTCGGCAAAGTGACAACATGAATCACTTTCAAATGCTTCTGCATCAAATACAGTTGCTCCTTTTATTTTTTATCAAACAGACCCACCATCTCCTCTCTATATTCTCACGCAGTCCCAGCTACAGAAGGGTCTACTTCCACTATCGGTGCCTCTGTCCACAGTCAGGTGCTCACCAATTTTTTTTTCTTGTGCAATCTGCATCGATCTAGGGTTTTCAACATCTTCTCCATTGATTTGGGCACATTTTCACTATTATGCAGATCAGACTTATGCATAACCCTCAATCCATCCATGCAACCTTTGAAACTAGCTTCATCTCTTAGCAAAGAAACACTTTAAAATGTAGATCCACAAATTTAACCTCAAAGCCATTATCAACCCGCTCTCGTTAGAGAATCTAGGTTAACCTTGACCACAAAGGTGTCCCTCTAAAGCCAAAACTTAGACCATGGCTCTGATACCAAATGAAGAAATAATTTAATTACCAAGAGAAATAATAAAAATAATCGACAACAAAACACATAAACATGAACACAGATGTTTATCCGAGAAAAACCCCAAACTCTGGGGAAAACCCATCCTAATGAAATTTTGTTAGCCTTGGCCAAAACCCTGGCCAATCCAGCCAAGTGAGCCTTCACCGCTCACATCCAGACCTTTCTTACAATGAAGTCTTCCCAGCCTTTTATAGGCTTCATTACATGCAATACCATGAGCCAAAAACCATGGGTGCATAATACCATGTGCCCCAAAACTACCGATTGTTTAACCTGGTCAACCTTGACTCTAAACCCGAGTCAATTTACCTAACAAAACATCTGTGTTATGTGTGAATGATCTTTCTTCATGTGTTTGCAATTAGCGATCGTGTTTTAAATTTCCGCAAGAATTTTTGTAGAAGTGATTATGTATTTAACAGTGGCATATAATTGTTAGATCAGGAGAATTCAGACAATACATATTTGTATTAAAATTTTCTACATGGTATCATAGAATAGAAGATCAAAATTTTGAAGCAGGAGCTGAGTTTGTTGGTGGAAACAATTCGAATTTGTTGCAAGAATTTCTTGGTGTGACAGTTGATTAAGCATCGAAATGGCTTTCAATGCCTTGTGGCTAGAGTATGCACTTGAGGCAAGCTAGAACTACATTGCTTGGAAGGACAGGATGGAAGTGATGCTTGAAGATAATGGCTTGAAGGAATTCATCGACAGAGATGTTCCTAAGCCTACTTCGACAGATACTGCATTACTTGATGCATGGAAAAAGAAAGTAGCAAGGGTGAGGAGGATTTTGTTGGAAGGTGTATGAGACCACATTGTCTCAAGCCTTCATGGGAAAGCCAATCCATTATGCTATGTGGAAGGTTTTTATGGATCTTTTCCAAAGCAGCAACGACCATAGGAAATTTGCATTGAAGGATAAACTTAGAAAGATCAAGATGGAAAAGAACGACACTATTCCAGTATACTTAACAAAGTTTGTCTAATGCAGGGATGAGCTTGGGAGTGTAGGAGTAAGTGTTGTTGATGATGATTTGGTGAGCTTGGCTCTCTTGGGACTTCCTAAGAGTTGGCACAGTTATGAAGACTCGTCAACGGATGGGAAAACCTGCGGGATTTGGAATGACTATGGTCAAATCTAGTGCAGGAGGAGTTCAGGCGGAACACCAGAGATGGCTCTTCATCAAAGCATGATGATGAAGAGGATTGTGCTTTGGCTTCCAAGGTGAAGAAGGGAAAGGGGAAGAAATTACATTCTAAATCTGAGGCCGGTGAAGATGGCAAGGAGCACAACATGTCCAAAGTGAAGTGTTTTCACTGTCACGAGTATGGACATATTTCCACAAATTGTCCACATAAGAAGAAGAAGATGGCTGCTAGAGCTGAATCTGGTGAGGATCTTGCCTCACAATTTGAGCTTGACTTATCATTGATCGTATGCATGGTTTCAAGTGCATTGGGATCGGGGTGGTACTTAGATAGTGGTGCTTCCTTTCACAGGACGAGAGATAAGAAACTTTTCAGTGACTTGGAGGAGAAAGATCTCTAGATGCATATTGAGTTGGGCGACGATGGAAGATACAGTGCGACTGAAATTGGTACCATTACCTTTCAGAGGGCATCAGGTAAACTCTTTCATTTAAAATATGTGATGCATGTACCAGGTTTGAAGAAAAATTTAGTCTCAGTCGCAATGTTAGAGGATAGAGGCTATGATGTTGTCTTTAGTGAAGGAAAAGTTTTCCTGCGACACAAAGCAACAGGGAAAGCCAAGAAGGTTGGGATTCGAGTTAAGAATATCTATATCCTTGATGTAGATGGGATTTATAGAGAGCTTCCTACTATTGGGAAGTGTGAGAAAGCCATGCAATTGACCCTGGATTTGCATGCAGGTAAGAATGAACCTCGAGATGCGGAGTAGCCATAAGATGAGGATCATGGAGTGGGAGAAACCACTCATGTAGAGAAATTTCATGCCAGATGGGCAGAGGGAGTGCATGCAACTATACCACCAGGTGAGAGGTGGGGCGACATGCATGGATAATCCTAAGAAGAAATTTCTGGGTAGGATTCATGGAGATGGTGTGGATCTCATGAATTGAACCTGACTACGAGGAGCCCACAGTACAACAGTAACAATATCAATTGGATTGATGCATTCAGATGTCTTGAGGACATGAAATCAAAGTGACAGTGTTAGATACTGGAGCACGGATTAGAGTTGACAGCAAGTGCAGAGTGCATGGATGCGATGCAGAGGTCAAAAACGCAGTGGATCCAGAATACATGTGTAGTTGGTACCAACAGAAGTCAGAAGACTTTGATGACAGATGCATTATAATAATTCAGTTGTTTGGAGGCTATTCAGTTTTGGAAGTGCTGCATGCAAAGGTTTCATGTGCGAGAAACATTAGATAAGTGTTGCATACAAAAGTTGCAGGGCGCATGCATGGAGTTGCATGGCGCATGCAAAGACATTCCTTTATTGTTGAGAGGGAGTGTTGAAGGTTGCAACAAGAAACAGTGAAATTGGCATTCAGAAACAACATCCTTCATCCTAGTGAAAATTAAGCACCTACAGTAGGTGGGGCCCACACAGGCTATTTTTAGGTGTAAGTCTACTTTTAGAACGGATGAGAAAATTCTATTTATAGTAGAAGTCTATTTATAGATGTTGAGAAAATTATATTTATAGATGATGTTATATTTTTAGATTTATGTGCGAAGTCTATTTATAGATGCATGTCGACTATTATTATCCGGCCCTTAATAATAGTTGGACAATAAATATTAATCTATTCTCATGGAGCACTTGGAATCAGTTAACTGAAGTGGAAAAATGGTTAGCTGAAGGAATTTCAAGTTCAAAGGTTGGTTGGTGGGACATGCAAGTGGACTTGAGTTGTAACAGAGCTAGATGTGTAGTTATGTGAGTTGTAAAGTAGTTTAACTCAGTTAAGTGAGTTAAAATCAGTTGTGCTAGTTGTAATTGAAGATACACTAGTGAGAGATCAATGAATTATATATTAAATTAATTCACATGGAGTGATATCACATGAAATTGAAGATTTACTACTGTTAACTACATGCATGTCAGATCCAGTGGAGACCCAGTTGAGATGTAGGTGAAAGGGACAGATGACTATCAGTTGTACTATATTGGGTTGCACTCTTGCAAGTCAAATACACATTGGATATGCTCATGAGTATTGCATAATCAAGGAGGGCATGATTGCATGGAATTGGTCTTTGTAATCATCCCGTATTGCACAGTGGAGGCTGGTTGTCTGGAGGCAGTAAATTGTGCAAGGGATTTACAAATTTCTGCAAGAGAGTGTGAGACGATTGTATATTGTACTGAGAGCTCTTGGATTAGATTTTTGTATGATATTGTTTCATGATCCATGATATATACATAGTATATGATAGTCGGGTTTTTAGCTTTAAAATTTCCCAGTAAACATCTGTGTTATGTGTGAATGATCTTTCTTCATGTATGTGCAATTGGAAATCATGTTTTAAATTTCTGCAAGAATTTTTGTAGAATCGATTCTGTATTTAAAAATGGCATATAATTATTAGATCAGGAGAATCCAGACAATACATAGTTGTATTAAAATTTTCTACACTCCCATCTAATATTTCCATTTTTGTTGATAGAACAAAATTGCTTACATTGGCAGAAAATATGAAGGAACCTTTATCTATAGAGAAACATATAATTTCTCTTGAAAAGAATAATTCCCAAGAATATAGGAAATCAAAGAAATTATCCTTCAAATATGATTAAAAAAATAAGCCATCCAAAGACCCTTTCGATGTAGAACGTCTTTAGAAAGTTTTAAAGACTATGACGAATGAAATGGCAGATATTAAGAAACAAGTTGCTGAAATTTCTAGTTCAAAAAATACTTTCAGACCGTTCAAGAAAACTCAGTATTCTAATTCTCAACCACCGAATATCATATCTAATGTTGAGTCTGATCAAGATACAGATGAAGAGCAAACAGAAGAAGAAGAAATTGAACTAGAAGAAGAAGTTGAAATAAATGGAATGTGGGATTTTATCCTACCAAATGAGGAACAACAAGAAGCTTTACCTCTAAGTACAAGGAGAAATAATACCACTAAAGAAACATAGCCAAGTCAAAAATAGAATAATTCAACGCCTACTAAAGATAAAATAGTAAGTAAAAAGTCTACATCTAAGGCTACACAAAAAAACGTTGCTACTTCAGATGTTCCACCTACATCAAAGACAATGGTAGTCTCTGACACCATTGAGTATAATGTAGTTGAGGATATGAAAAAGACCAGGGCCAACATTTCAATTCATGAACTTACTAAATTAAAAACAACAACAAAAAATCTTACTTATAGATTTAAATGTAGTTTCCACTTCAGCCCTACCTACTCCAGTAGTAGTCCAAGCTGCTAATCAAATGGGTAAACCTCCTTCTCCTTCAACTAAAATAGATGCTACATATTTGATTATGGTAGGTGACTGATCCATCTCTCATACTCCTCCATTTCTTTTAACCTTTGAGATCTATAATAAAAATGTCCATAATTGTTTAATAGACTCAAGGGCTTCCTCTAATATCATGCCAAAATCAGTATGTGCTAAATTAAACATAACTCCTTAGAGTTCTCTTGTTCATATAGTTCAACTTGATAGAACTAAAGTAGAGGTTGTACAAGAAATAAATTCTGTCTCTAGCATATTGTCATCAAACCCTACGGTTGCTCAGATAATTCGTATATTGGTGGCTAGTATTCCGAAGTTTTACGGTTTAGTGTTAAGTAGACACTGGTCTAAAAAGCTTCATGGATATTTTGCAACAGACTGGTCGCATATGTGTCTACCACACAATGGAAAGCCAAATCAAATCTAGGTATACCGAGAGAAATTCATGAAGCATATAGTCACTGATCTTGAAGGGATAAATGAGCCAGTAGCATTCAATAATAATATTATTGGAAATTACTTGGCATAATCATTTCTTGGAAATTTTAATGCTCAACCATCACCCTTTTTCGATAATGCGGTTATCTCTCAAATCAATAATTTTTCCCAAACAGACACTTCTAAATGTAAAAAAGTTGTAGATAAACTAGTAGTTAATTCTTTATTTTGATGGTTCTAAATCAGAAGATGGTGCAGGAGCTAGCTATATATTGACAAGCCTGGAAGGAGAAAAAACCATGTTAGCCTGTAGACTTGAATTCGATTGCACAAACAATATAGTAGAATACGAAGCATTAATCCAAGGTTTGTGCAAAGCAATTGATCTTGACATCAAATATCTGAAAGTCCTAGGATATTCGAAAATCATTGTCAAACAAGTAAGAAATACCATCCATTTTCATTCCGGACATTTGAATCATTACCGATCATTAGTCCAGGAATTTACTACTCATTTCTTAGCTTTCAATATTTCTTCTGTACCTAGAATACAAAATGCTAGTGTAGATTTATTGGCTAATGTAGCATCAAAATTAATTCCATCTCAAGAATTTAGTCTCGATAGATTTTCCATTGAATTGATTTTTAGACCATTTGTTCCTAAAAATATTACCAATTGGAGAGTATTTAATAATGATTCTGATATCACAGAATTTCTTGCATCTGAAGGATCTTATGATAATCAAATTCTAGATGAAAATGAACATGACTCTCAAATAAAGGAAGAACAAGATGAAAATCCAATTCCTAAGTTAGGTGTCAAATTAGAAGACCTTTATGATCTAAAATATGGGTTTAAAAGAGTTACTAATTAAAAAAATTGAAAGTTCAACCTTAATATTTTAGTTAGTAAATCTCAGAATTGATGATAAACACAAAATGTCAGTTTAGGTCTTGGTCTATCCTTTGATGAAAGATTATCATTTTTCAAGTTGTTAAGAACTTAAAAAAGTGTTTTTTCTTGAGATTACACTTAAAACATATGACACTTCTATTATTCAACACACTATTCCTGTGATTTCAGAAGAAAAATCTATACAACAAAATTTGAGGAAAATTCACCGGAATCTTGAAAATCAAATCAAAACAGAGTTGAACAAACTCCTAAAAGAAAAGATCATATTTCGAGTTAGATATTCTAAATGGGTTTCAAATTTGGTTCCTTTCAGGAAGAAAAATGGCAACATTAGGATTTTTATTGATTTTAGGAATTTGAACAAAGCATGTCAGAAAGACAATTTTCCTTTACCAACCATGGAACAAGTGCTGCAAACAGTAGCTGGTTTTGAACTTATGTCTTTTCTAGATGGATTTTCAGGATATAACCAAATCCTGGTACATCCAGATGATAGATTAAAGACTACATTTAGAACTAAGTGGGGAACTTATGCCTATTAAAAGATGCCATTTGGGTTAATAAATGCATGTGCCACTTTTCAAATAGCCATGGACACAACTTTTATAGGTCTCATTAACAAATCAATGGTTATTTATCTAGATTAAATTACAGTATTTTCTAGACAAGTAACCAATCATGCGAATGACCTAAAGCAAGTCTTTGAGCGATGTAAAAATTATGGAATTTAATTAAATCTAAAGAAGTCGTATTTTTCTTTAGATGAATGAAAATTTTTAGGATTCATTGTGTCTAAAAAAGGTATCTATATTGATCCTAAAAGAATCGAAGAGATTAAAAGAATTCATCTCCTTCATAAAAAGAAACTATGCAGTCGTTCCTTGGTCAGATAAATTTTGTAAAAATCTTTGTCCCTGACTTTTCGAAAATAGTTTTACCTTTGAAAACCATGATTAATAAAAATTCAGTCTTTAAGTGGGGACATAACGAAAGAGAAGCATTTAATTTAATCAAACAGTCCATTATCAATGCTCCATTTCTAAATACCCCCAATTTTCTTAATCCTTTTACTTTATACACCTTCTCATCAGATACATCTTATGTTGATGTTCTTACATAGCTTAATGACCAAAAAATTGAAGCACCAATATCATTTTTTAGTTCCAATTTGCAAGGCCAAAACTAAATTATTCATTTGTTGAGAAACAAGAATTTGTTGTCTTTAAAGCTATAAAGTATTTTAGGCCATTTCTCCTCAAAACTCACACCAAATAATAGTTCCATTCTTTGTAGGGAGACAACTATTGATGCAAAGATAATTATGAGAGAAAAGGGCTAACTGGGTTACTGCTTTACAAGAATATGATGTAAAAATTAGACCTTCTAAAATTGTTAGAGGTCAAGGTTTTTGCAGAATTCTAAAAGGATAATCTCATTTATCATTAGAGGAAGATTCAGGTAATAATGTCAAAATCTCAGAGGTAAGCCTCAACAATGTGCAATCTCTATACATTGATCTCAAATTTTATTTGAAAAATGGATTTGCTCCAACTCAACTCAGTTATAAAACAAAATGTGCTTTGAGATTGAAGGCCAAGAAATATGAAATAATTATTGATGTATTATTTAGAAGAAACTTTGATTCTGTGTTATTAATATGCTTATAAAAAATGAAGCAGAGAAAGTTTTGTAGGAACTCCATGATGGACTAGCTGAAGGACATTTTGGAGGAAATACAACAACACATAAAATCCTGAATGCTAGTTACTATTGGCCAACACTTTTCAAAGGTTCTCATGAATATGAAATAAAATGAAAATTTTTTCAAAGTGCATCTGGAAGACAAAGGAAATCATCTTTCCCATTACATCCAGTTAATATCAAACAATCATTTGAACAATGGGAATTAGATATAATCGGTGAGATCGTTCCTAACTCTTCCAAACAACATAAATATATTCTCACAGCTACAGATTATTTTACTAAATGGGTGGAGGCGATTCCACTAAAGGTATCCAACTCTGAGAATATTATTGAGTTCATTGATCAATTTATCATAACTAGGTTTGGTTTACCCACTGTTTTAATGTTCGATAATGCATCATATTTCTCAGGAGCTACTATGTGAATTTGTAATCAAACGAGGTTTTAAACTTAAATATTCTGCTAATTATTATCCACAAGGAAATGGTTTAGCAGAATCCACAAATAAAAACCTTATTAGAATCATCAAACAAAGTGTTGATCAAAACCAACGAAATTGGCACAAATCATTAACATTTTCTCTTTGGGCAGACCGAATAACTCAGAAGGCCTCCATTGACACTTCTCCATTTAATCTTGTTTATGGAAAAGAATTCATTCTTCCTACCAATGTAGTTATTCCTTCTCTTGCCTTAGTTCAATTCATTAATGAATCCCCTTGTTCTTCCTTGCAAGTAAGACAATCTCAAATTCTTAAGCTTTGTTGAAGAAAGAGAAAAAGCTAAAGTTACTCATGCACATCATCAACAGATAGTTAAAGATTCATTTGATTCAACTTCCGTCACTCCAAAAAAATTTCAAATTGGTAATCTGGTATTGAAATGGGAAAAATAACTTGAGGAAAAAGGTAAACACACCAAATTCCAAAGACTGTGGCTAGGTCCATTTAAAATCATTGAAGAAATAGGCCCATCAACATTTTTATTGAAAGATCTATCAGGCAAAAGAGATTCTTTGCCTGTTAATGGGCATATTTTAAAGAAATACTTTTCATAGGAGGTAACCCCTTCTATTCCCTATATATTACTGTCTTTTCTTTTCCTTAGGAAAATAAAAGTTGCATAGTATTGATTTTTGGCTTTTCAAGTAAACATCTCAGAAAATATTTTTTGATTGATCACTTATAGAAATAAGAATTGTTAAGGAAATAATCAAAAAGATTCGAATATCAAATAGATTCTATTTTACTGAAAGATGCAATTTCACTAAAGTTATTTATTCTCTGATGAACTCTCATCTTTATAAAGGATGGTTACTCTGTTATCAGTCAAGAAAAGAATATTTAACATAGTAAAGACTCTTTTACAGATAAGAAATCTTAAAACTCTAAAAATTATCATCCAGAATCCTCAAAAGGACCAATGATTCACCCCATCCGGGAAAACTTATCAATTTTTAGAAAGAAAATTAAAAAATTATGCTAAAAATATTTGAAGATAATAAGTCTCATCAAGAACTTGTTTACCATGTTCATAGGGAAATAGTTGAACCGACATTACCAATATTTCCTACCAAAATAGGGTAATGACTTGAAATTATATCAAGAGGACAAGCGGTCTCATCAAGAGCCAACTTGATCAGTTTAATTACAACCAGTGAATGACATTGTCAATATTTGGTTACCAAGCCAAGACAATGGATTTTAAGTAAATAAAAATACAACAGAAAATATCTACAGAAAAGAAAACAAGTCCCAAAAGAGACCAAGTATATAAAGTTGAAATTTATTTTTGTGTAATATTCCTAATTAGCCCAAGCTAATAGGAATATTTCATTTTGTGTTAATTTTCTTAATTGATGAATAAAATGTAAAGGAGAACATAAAAACTCCTAAAGACATCCAAATAAATCAATGCCCAATGTGAACAGAGGCAAATCAGGGTTGTTACAATAAAATACACTTGCATGTGAACAAGGGTTGAGGAGATTGACTGGGTCAACAGGACCAGATCACAGCACTGTCTAGATACAATGTACCTCATGGAGGGACAACGTAGTTCTAGAAGGAGGCCCTCATGTGAAAGGAGATAATTCATCAAGGTGGTTTAGGGTTTGCCAAAGCTCTCATCTTATAAAAGGAAGGGGAAGGCTCAAGAGAAGGTTGTTCATGATATTATATTTTCAGAGTATATTGTCTGCTTAGACATATCTCATTCTCTTGGCTGTTTAGCAGAGAATTGTGAGGATTTCCTGTTTAGGAATTCTCTCTCCTTCCATTGAGTAGATCCTGGAGGGAATTGTATTTCTCTTCCAATATCAGGCATATGGCCAAGCTCCATCTCCCTTATACAGCATAAATCCTGTGTGATTTACTTGTTTCAGTGAGCTGCAGCAAGTGGAAACACTAGATCTGCTCAGATCTAGATTGTACTAGTACCTCTTCTCAGTGACTGTGTCTTTTAACCTCCTGGAAGAGTGTATTAGCAGTTTGGGCTTCAGTTCTTGATCTTAGCATCAGGCCAATTTGTGCATCAATTTTCCAGCGCAGGTTTCCCTCTTGGACTGCGTTATTTCCAGTTGCAGAGTTGCAGGGTATTCCGACATTCAGTTGGAGAAGTGATCTCTGGTGTAAAGGAGTATCCCTTGCACTATGGTGATCCATGGATTGACCAAACAAGCCATGTATGTTTCAGATCTGATTCATTGCTGCATCTACTTCAGAATTTCTGAATCATTCTGCAGATCTGCTGTAGTAAAACTCAGATCTACTCCTATTCTTTCATGTATTGCTGAAATATCCAAGGGGAATGTAAAGTAAAGACAATCTAGTGTACCGACCTGTTATAGATCTGATATGTAATGTAAAGCTGCTACATCCCCTGAAAATTACGCTGTATATTCTTGTTTTAGAGAAATAAAGTGTTGCAACACCTCATTCTTGAGGGTTTCTTCATCTATTCTCCATTTTTCTCATGATATGAGCAATAAACTCCATGATCTGATGTAATATCATGTATGCATGCATATTCCATCATATTTCATCATAAACCCTCTGAAAAGGACGTTGTGAAAGCTTCAGTAAATTCTGCATTAGCTGAGCCATGGGGATTGAGCCTTTTCTAGCCATGTCCGGAATGGGAGACCTGATTAACTTAGCTAGAATGATTTTTTTAGCTAAAATTTGATATGTTAGTCCCCTATAACCTATTCTAAGGGATCCAACCATCATTTTCCTCTAGTTTTACGTGGATCTCTGAAAATCACCTTTTTAGGGCTCAATTTGCTGCTTTTCCCTACTTTTTGGATCTTAAAATGAAGAAGTTGCTGATGTAACATCAACTGATGATAATGTGTTTCTTGACACATTTTAATGAGTGAATAGAGTGTTGCTGATCCAGCATTCGATTTACTTAATGTTGCAGTCCCATTATTGGGCATTCTCCAACCATTCTAGGTGTGAGAGGCTTGTTTATCTCACCTAGTTTGCTTGGTTTCTGATTTCCTGTTGGATTTGGATCTTAGATTATCAAATATAAGTGATCCAAGGGATAATCTTGTTTTCTGTAGCATACATTCCTGAAAAATGTGTTTTTCAGGCATGCTTTGCTAGCAATCCCAATTTGGGGATATTACAATGGTATCAAAGCATATTTCTTGGCTCAGCCTGTGAGTCTCAGCCCAAGAAGATAAAATAAGATCAGAATGATGAAGAAGATGAGATTTCTCTCATTAGTTTTTAGATCCAGAAAGGACCTCCCTGAGGAGGTTAAGCAGATGAAGAGTTGCAGTGAAACTCCTAGAGGGTTTCAAGAAGAGGAAGAGCCATGCACTTCCTATTCTCAGAGAGGAGAAGACAAGAGACATAGAGGAAACTTGGAATCTGAGATTCTAAGTGAATACAAAGCTAAATCTAGAGCCTCCAAGGAGACTCTAGCTTTACCTCAGTTCATTCATCTAGAGGAAGAGGGATCTACGTCTTTGCATGCTGCTGATCTAGAGCAACAGAGTTGCACTGCGCTGTGCAAAGACAATGATGAAGAAAAGAGGACCCATGCCTTATGGGAGAATTCACATGAAAACTCCATTCATGAAGCAAAGGAGGAAGAAATGGTAGATAGTAGACATCTTGAAGTGAGAAACGCTTTCTCCTTTCTAGATGACACTTTCTCAATGAGCACTCCCTAGCTCAAAGAGAAACTTCTACTTGTAGCAGTTCTAAGGCCTCACTGGTTTTGGAAGACCATGCATGAGGAGGAGGTCTCATCAAGAGATCCCATGAAAGGTGCACTTCAACATTTCATGGAGTGCAAAGTTCTTCAACAGTCTGAGGAGGCTCTTTCCTTCTCACACTTGGATCTTCATGGATTCAAGGAGGAACAAATAGATGATGGGGGGCATCTTCAGATGGATAACATCTCTCATGTTTGTTTTGGACACTCGAGCCACAAACATCATGATGGGAGGTTTTTTCCTACCACCTCTTTGGATCCTTATGGGATCACATTGATCCTTGGGAGAATTGCATTTCAATATCCCATGAAATGCAAAGACAAAAATTTGAATTGGGAAGATGGTAGCCCTCATGGGAGGAGTACCAAGATTAAAGATGAAAGGAGACATCAAAAATTGGTTGAGTGGATGTGGATGGAGAGCAATAATCTAGTGAGCTACTTGCAAGTTTATGATACCGGATAGCAGGAGGCTTGGTTGCGCTGGTTACTTCTGAAAGAGTTTGGCCATCATCTTCTTTCTAAAGGTATGTGGAGGAAAGATGTGTGGCAGGATACTTGCATCATTAAGCAACAAGGAGTATGGGCACATTGTGTTGATATGACTTATTTCATATCAATCACCATGTTTTCACTACATGACTTATATTATGGAGGTATGGGGAAGCAGCAAAATCTTTTGTTGCTTTGGATGTTCTTGGGAGAGAAAGAGCAGAGTTTCTCTCACACATTGCATGATGTTGCAGGAGGAGGAGATGGCATTATCTCCTTAGCCTGGGATGATCTGGAAGTACTTCCACTCTAGAAGGAACTTCTTGTTTGTAGCAACATGATGGAAAATGTCTTTGACAATAAAAATGTCAAAGAAAGGAGCTATGTATTGGCAGGAGCCTATTTTCATGGGCCAACAACACTGTCACTTTGGAGCCTGAACTTCTGGATGGAGTGTTCCCAAGATCATTCCACTCTTGGTGCACTTAATGGACAAGGAGGAGGTGAGAAACATGGAGTTATGGATGGAGATATCTATTGATGTGTTATGTTCTTCTTGGCTTGGATTTCCAGGTACAGGGGGAAGGATCCTCATGCAGCACATGATTCATTTCTCTTCATGAGAGTATGTCATATCCATATGGAGTATTTGTTTATGGACCCTATCTTGATCTTTCTCTTAGCACATGGTAAGGATCTTGTTGTTGCATTTAGTGATCTGCATACTCGTACCATTTTCATGCAGTGCATTGCTCCACAAGAGGGCAAGCTTTTCATTGAGCTCCATGGTCAACATTGGGCCAAATTGTATGATGGAGACAACCATCTATTATATGGCCATGGGAAAGTGTTGTATTACTTCATGTATGTTCATTTTTTATATGTAGCCATCTCCTATTCATTAGTAAATGAAATAACATGCATAGACCACCATGTATCCAGCGAACCACTTGCCTTGTAATTTTTTGAAGCTGCAATTGGAAAAAATGCGTTGTAACTTCATGGGAGACTGTTGGTACCTTCTTGCACCATATGAAGCCTTCAGTATGTTCTTTTCATTGATGCTAATCATGGTCCCAATTGCTGATGTTGGTCTTGCTTTTGTGAGGAGCATGATTGGGGAGGAAACACATTGGCTAGATGTGTTCTTTGGGGAAGAGGATTCCCACATTTTTTGCATTGCATGTTCTAATGGGAACATGAGAGGAGATATGGCCACCACAGCCAAACACTTGTTTCTTTATGGGGTGGGCCATGAGTTTGATGAGATAATATACGGTGATGATTTCCCATCCATCACATATGGAATGGTTTGGGCCAGCTTGAGTCACAATGTTGGGGAGGTGATATTTAGAGATCTAGTCTTCATCTTGCCTCTTGAAGGCAACATCATTGCAGCCCAGGATCAGAAAACACTCCACACTTATCTTAAGTGGAGAGGAGGACAACATGAGGTAGGCACCTATGTCTACCATGATCATTTTTTTAGCCCACATTCTTTGCAAAAGCTCGAGGTGGAGGAAAATTTTCTGGACATACCATGTTGGGAGGTGACTCATTTTGTTTGGATGATTGCTTGGGAGAAGATGCTTTCCCCATCCATTTCAGTTCTAACCTTGCAGTTGCTTGAGGAAAAGCAACATTTTTGGAGGGGAGGACTGTAATATTCCTGATTAGCCCAAGCTAATAGGAATATTTCATTTTGTGTTAATTTTCTTAATTGATGAATAAAATGTAAAGGAGAACATAAAAACTCATAAAGACATCAAAATAAATCAATGCCCAATGTGAACAGAGGAAAATCAGGGTTGTTACAATAAAATACACTTTCATGTGAACAAGGGTTGAGGAGATTGACTGGGTCAACATGACCAAATCACAGCACTGTCTAGATACAATGTACCTCATGGAGGGACAGCGTAGTTCTAGGAGGAGGCCCTCATGTGAAAGAAGATAATTCATCAAGGTGGTTTAGGGTTTGCCAAAGCTCTCATCTTATAAAAGGAATGGGAAGGCTCAAGAGAAGGTTGTTCATGATATTATATTTTTAGAGTATATTGTCTACTTAGACATATCTCATTCTCTTGGCAGTTTAGCAGATAATTGTGAGGATTTCTTGTTTAGGAATTATCTCTCCTTCCATTGAGTAGCTCTTGGAGGGCATTGTATTTCTCTTCCACTATCAGGCATATGGATAAGCTCCATCTCCCTTATACAACATAAATCCTGTGTGATTTACTTGTTTCAGTGAACTGCAGCAAGTGGAAACACTAGATCTTCTCAGATCTAGATTGTACTAGTACCTCTTCTCAGTGACTGTGTCTTTTAACCTCCTGGAAGAGTGTATTAGTAGTTTGGGCTTCAGTTCTTGATCTTGGCATCAGGCCAATTTTTGCATCAATTTTCCAGTGAATTTTTCCCTCTTGGACTGCGTTATTTCTAGTTGCAGAGTTGCAGGGTATTTCGGCATTCAGTTGGAGAAGTTATCTCTGGTGTAAAGGAGTATTCCTTGCACTGTGGTGATCCATGGATTGGCCAAAAAATCCATGTATGTTTCAGATCTGATTCATTGCTACATCTACTTCATAATTTCTGAATCATTCTGCAGATCTGCTATAGTAAAACTCAGATCTACTCCTATTCTTTCATGTATTGCTAAAATCCCCAAGGGGAATGTAAATTAAAGAAAATATAGTCTACCGATATTTTATAGATCTGATATTTTGTGCACAGATATGTCTTATATCGATATGTAATGTAAAGCAACTACAGCCCCTGAAAATTACGCGGTATATTCTTGTTGCAGAGAAATAAAGTGTTGCAGCACCTCATTCTTGAGGGTTTCTTCATCTATTCTCCATTTTTCTCATGATCTGAGCAATAAACTACATGATCTGATGTAATACCATGTATGCATGCATATTCCATCATATTTAAGTATACACCCTCTGAAAAATATTTTGTGAAAGCTTCAGTAAATTCTGCATTAGCTGAGCCATGGGGATTGAGCCTTTTGTAGCCATGTTGGGAGTGGGAGACCTGTTTAACTTAGGTATAATGATTTTTTTTTAGCTAAAATTTGATATGTGAGTCCCCTATAACCTATTATAAGGGATCCAACCATCATTTTCCTCTGTTTTTACGCAGATCTATGAAAATAACCTTTTTAGGGCTCAATTTTCTTCTTTTCCCTACTTTTTGGATCTTAAAATGAAGAAGAAGTTGCCGTTGTAACATAAAATGATGATAATGTGTTTCTTGATACATTTTAATGAGTGAATAGAGTGCTTCTACTCTATAATTGGATTTACTTAATGTTTCCGTCCCATTATTGGGCATTCTCTAGCCATTCTAGGGGTGAGAGGCTTGTTTATCTCACCTAGTTTTCTTGGTTTTTGATTTCCTCTTGGATTTGGATCTTATATTATCAAATCTAAGATATATAAGGGCTAATATTATTTTCTGTAGCGCACATTCCTGAAAAATGCGTTTTTCAGGCATGCTTTGCTAACAATCCCAATTTGTGGATATTACATTTTGAAGATTGTAAGAAAAATTGGATGGGACAATGCATCATTGATGGGTAAACAGTAACCCTGAAAAAATATTAAAATTTCCTGTTGGATCAGAGGCTCTACCTATGATAAAAGAGTATACATTTATAAAGCTAATCTGAAAGAGCCACTTGCTTCGTCTTTTTGAACTTAGTAAAGATTGATATAGATACTCATACTTTTATTTTTAAAGAGGAATTCTTATGAGTTATGATTAAGAGATATTTTATTGCTTAGTGAGATGTTATTTATTGAAATTCATTCCTACAACTATTTTTATTTGAAAAAAGTTCTTAGAAATTTCAAAAAACTAATTAGAGATAGCTGGTTCTACCAAGTGAATCGCCAATTGTTGTATTATACAACACCCCCCATTTACTTTCACTAAATGGGGACCCTTTAAAATAAATAGAAAATTTATAAGCTTAATTTTATCTTAGCCTAAGTCTAAAACTTTAGGAAATAAAGTTTCTTTCCCTTTTCGCTTTGATCTCTTATCACTCATCGAAAATCGCGTAGCTTACAAGTGAATAAGTTAAAACATAATAAAGTGTTGCGAGCTGTGATATGCGCTATAACATTTTTTTTGAGTCATATAAAATTCCCGGTACAAATGCTTTAAACACCGCTTTAAAAAGAAATTGCATTGTGCCTTTTAAAAACAATCAACTTATGACAATTCGGTAAAGGTTGCGATGAGTCAAACCCGACGAATTAATAAAGTAACAATCATAAAACTTCAAAGATTTGATAAAGCGCATCAGCATGATTCCTTAGCGCACTTTGCATTTCACAGCGAATAACCAAATGTAAGTTTTATTACCGTGTGAAAATTTCAATCTGCGATTTGCACTGATCGCATTTCACGAAATTCATTGGTGATAAAGAACATAAATAATAGTAACGGTTTAGAGTTGCGATATGCGATATTGATACATATTATTCAATTATGTGAAATGATTCATATCTAATCAACCGAATATAAGATCTAACGTCTTAAATTGATAGAATAGACATATTACGTAAAGGTGCGTAAGAGATTTGATGGGAAGAATTATGGGTGATTAACAACATTTAATGGGAGTAAGGTTCAAAAGATTGATATCTAATTCGAGCGTGTTTTGAATGATTGAACGCCAGATTTCTTATTATATCATTTTAACTCTATCCTTCTCTGCATTAATCTCAAATCTAAGTTTTATTTTTTCACTTAAATTCAGGAAACCACCTAATGGAGTAAGGATAGCTAGATTGACCAAGAAAGGCAAGGAAATTGCCCAAACATCAGCTATTGAAGATTGATACATGTCTCCCTTATTCTCAGATACCACCTGCAACAAGGATTGCGATAGTTACTCATGGGAGGAAATGTACCAACTCTTTTGAGATGGACAACCAAGGGTGATAACCAAAATAGCTACAACATACACGTCAGTTTCCTCAAACCCATCTTATTTCGATGTTGCATGCTCATTTCTTCATAAACTAGCAATGAGGCCAAATATTTTCCCCTACATATATATGGTTAAGTGGGTAATTGACCACCTTAACATAGTAGATAGGACTTTCAAGAATTTAAAACTGGAGAATATTGGTTCATTCACGACAAAAGATTTAAGAACAATATACCACTTGCCTATACCAAAGCAGGATTATGTCAAAGCTTTTGTCCAAAGCTTCACAAAGAAACATACAGACCTGATGAAAGTTATAAAGGGATGGAAGGATGACCAAGGAAAGATGAAATGGGGCAAACTCAATATCCACCTGATAGTACAATTACCCTCCCCTTATTGCTATGCTGCTGGAATGTTATCTAGATATTTTGCAAAGCTAGATGCTACTAGGTTTTCCATAGACTGGGTCTCGTTAATTGACGCAATCGTCAATTCTTCAATTATGAATTGGGAAAATAATCTTGTTTGATAATTTGGCCAAAAATATCATGGATTATAGAAGTAAAAGAAGTGTTTCCTCTAGGGAAATAACCCCTTTTACATGAGTGCTTATGTTATGGATGCAATTTTCTTTTGTTCAAGTTTTCCTACCATGGGATGGAAATGGACAACCCAAGACCTGACTCCAATCCATATTTACCACAAAGCCCTTTGGGAGCTAGATTTTCATTTAAAGTTTTACAAAATTTGTAATGGAATCATGCTACCTATGCATCAGATAATATTTAATGAGAAATCCCCTAGGATTTCCAAAGAGGCTAGTACAGACATTTTTCCCGTTGCCAGGTGGTTTTCCGAAAAAAATTTCACCTATGTCAGATTTTTCAGGAGTTATGCTTCTCCCCACGCCTTTCCTTATTATGTTCCTGATAAGTTACTTGCTAGGGAAATTGCTTACCAATTGGTAGTAAGTGGTATCTCTAAGCAACTCAAAGATGTCAAGAAGGCCATTTGGCCAAATTTCCCTTTGCAGTATGGTACTTTTGCACTTTTTTAAATTGGTCATACATTCAAGGAAGTTTCAAATATTAATTTATTAAATTTGGTTGTAATGCCAAAAAGACCATACGAACCCAATTATGTGATTAAAAATTTCACCATAGAGCTAAAATTGAAACCTTTTCTGAAAGAGATAGATATGCTTGATGATTTCTTTCAAGGCATTGAGAAATTCACAGATGTACTAAAAAATGCATCGAGTCAGCTTAGTCAAAATGACTTTGAAGCCTTCCAAGCATACAAAAATAAGAGATTGTAAATAATTCATTTAGATTTATTGTTTATTGAAGATGGAAAATGATTGAATCCAAGCATTAGCCTGGATAATGAAGCCAAAGACATGTCTGAAGATGAATCCCAAGATAAATCTAATCATGAGTCAGGGAAATCACAACATAATTCTCATAATTCATATCACTCTGATAATGTATCCGAAAACAGGAATGAGAGCCCAGACAAAATAATTGATAAAGTAATCAAGGGAATTTAAATGAAAGAGGAAGGAGTAATTAATGGAGCTGGTTCATCTTCCCAAGAAATTTAGTATATCCAAAATACACCTGATCAGGCAGAAAAATCTCAGCCAAAATATTTGAAGAATGAATGGAAAAAGTTTTCCAAAGCATTGCAAACACCAAAACCAAATCCTAATACTGATCAATCTACAAGTTTTCAAATGCCAGAGCATTCTCAGAAAATAGTGGAAATTGCAATTCCGCTACAACGGGTACCTGAAACTCATGATCAAGAGATCATTCTAGCCTACCCTACAGAGTAGATATTTTTACAGATTGAAGAAATACCATCGCAGGATGTCTTCTATAGTCCTAGTCATAAGGCTGTAGTGAAGAGAAGAAAAAGGAGAAGAATGGATAATACAATTTCAAATCTTACAAATGAATTGTTGACGTTTTATGGAAGGATCCTCTAGCTGATCCTACTGAACATATAACCAAGCTATCACAGTTTGCAGGGGCATATGGTACTGCCACTATTGACAAGGCTATTGAAGTTCAATTATTACTGAAGCAAAGAGAAGACAAAGTACAAGAGTTAGAGAGACTGTTAGAGCAAGAAAATTTTAACTCCAGCAGGCAGATGGAATTGAAAATGTCTCAATTTCAAAAGGATTTTGAAAGATTAACATTGCAGCATCAAGTGAAACTTATAGAAAAGGAAACACAACTTGAAGCAACAATGAAAAAATTAAAAATCCAGCCTCAGGTAGAGTAATTCATAAGAGAAGAATTGGAAATGAATGAAAAGATAAAGCAACAACAAGAAGTATTTTGTCAACAAGCTTTAATCACCAACTCTTACTGTGATTCACGTAAAATCCTGATCCAGAAAGTGGCTAAGAGGGGACTTGAGCGTGAGAAAATTGAAAAGAAGATTAATTATTTAATTCAGTGGAAATCATTTGACATAGGAAAGGAATATGATCTACCTCAGGTAGATAAATTTCACAAATAAATTTTATTTAAGGATTGGGAAGCACAGCTAAGACAAGCAGACAAGGTAGCGGCAAAGGCATCAAGGTTAACAAATCAAATTACTGAATCTGTTTATGTACAACTTTTGAAAGTTGAGCTTATCAAAGAGTCCACAACTGAAGTGCTCCCAGAAATCAAGTCATTAGAAGCACAGTGGAAACAAATGACAGAGATGCAAGAAGAAATGATTAAAAAGGTAAATAAGTTTGATAAAAAAAATTACTGGAATTTTCTGATCAAACCTTATCATCAGTACATCACTCTTTAGTCATTAATTGATTCAAGAAAAAGGTCACAGCCAACACTTTGAAATGCAATATTCAAGGGCCATATTAGATCAAGAATTTCACAACCAACTCAACTTAAACCTATACTAGATATTTGTCAACTTCGAGATCAAATCCACAAGGAGGATCAACACTCATAGTTATATTGTTACTTTATTTTCCTATATTGTAGTTGAAGTTTTCTCTTTATGAGGATGGTTTTTTGAAACCTCTATTTTTTTGTAATAATCTATTTTTAAACATATTGTAGTTTAGTATTTAAACCCTTCTCATGCATTTAGAGAAGGGTCCAGAATTTTTTTCAAAAACATTTGCAAAGAATGCACTTCTGTAAGTTTGTAAATGCTTTGATGGATTAATGGAACAAAATATGTTATCTTTTGACATTTGAAGATGTTTAACTGATGTTATACTATTGTAATCTTTAAATTGCTTGAAAGTGAAGAGGAGCAGAAAAATACTTTCAGTTTATATTAGTAGGACTTCGTACATATGTTAATTCTATTCATTTATATTCCTTTTTTCTTTCTTGATTGACAATTATCTTTTTACTTGCATTATATATTTGAACTGTTATCATAAATGAATGTTAAATGCACTTCTGTACTAATATTTGTCTATGATTTCTTATCTGATATATAATCACACATATGAATGCGATATACATTACATAATTATTTTCATCACACTATTTTGTTAAAAGAATCATCTTTACATCATTTTCATCTCTTTCAATTGTTAAATAATATTCATTACTAATAGTTGGAAGATATCTTTTTAGATCGTATAAAGGAATAAACACCCCGGGTATATAGTAGAATAGATAGTTTTAGATAAATGTATATGATAGATTAAAATAATTTCTCATTGCATGATGTATAAACAAAACACACCCCAAAATCATTCTTATTGGGAAACTGGTCCCTTCATCCCCAGTCTGAGCCACCACACCAAACGGAAAAGGAATTTCTCTATGGTTCGGACTGGTTGGTTTTCCCCCATGTTGTTGCAATGGAATTCCGAGGCCTCAATACATTCACACATTGATATATTGATGTTCTCAGTTGAAATGGATCATATTAAATGTATGGTGGCCAGAGACACTAAAAAATTCTAAATAGATATCTATTATGACATCCATATTGTCTACAAACCATCCAAATTTCCCATCTTCTACAACAATTTCTAACAATAACCGCTTAATTTACTCTCCAATTTTTGAAACCCCCACCCATGCTTGGGAGATCACAGTGTAAAATAAAATGTTCCTGCGATTTTTTTAAAGGGTTCATAAACAAATCAAACAATGAGAAAGTAAATATTGTGGTATAATAACTGATTTTTGAATCACTGTGACAAACAAAACATCACATTATCTCACAGAATATATATAATTCTATAAGGATCTGAGATGATAACAAATTTTTGAATCATGATAACTAGGTGACAATCAAAACTAAGTTCTATCCAAAAGAAAAAAATCACAACAACTCACAGAATATATCCAAGGTTGCAATGCACCCCATGTTGAAATTTGCAACAAGAAATAGTGAAATTGGCATCCAGAAACAACATGACAACACACACACTAGTGTGGGATCACGGGTCACACAGTGATGGGTCCTAGCGATACATTAGTGTGCAAGCCAATTTATTAAATAAATTGGAAATGTGTCTAATTTAATTTTCCCTAAATTAAATTGGACAAAAAATTGTAATATTATCTCATAATCACCTGTAATAGTTAACTAAGTGTGATAGACTCAGTTAGCTCATGAAATTCGAGTTGAGGGTGGTTGGTGAGGCATGTATATTGATTCTATTTTTTTTAGAGTCCAAGTTGCAGTTAGTGAATTAGTTTAATGCATGGGAATCAATTAACTCAATTAAGTGAGTTAAAATCAGTTTAACTAGTTGTAACTGATTGTTGCACTAGTGAGAGGTCAAGTGAATTAAATTAGATTTAATTCACATGCAGTGATCTGTCAAGTGATTGATGATTTACTATTAATAGCTGCATGCCTGTTAGTTTTGATGACGACCCAGTTGAGACAGAGGTTAAAGGGAAGTTATCTATCAGTTGTATTTATAGCAAATTGTCTAGGCGCAATTATATACACCATAGGACGCCCATGATGTATTGCACAGTCAAGGAAGGTTGAAATTACTAAAGAATATGGATTTCATTCCACATGAATTGCGTGAGAAAGGCAGGCTGAAGACAGGCTGAGAATTGGCTAAGTGTTGGACCAATTTTGTTTGGATCAGTGGGAGACATTCAAGATAGTGAAGCAGACTCTTGTGAGAAAAGTGCATTGTATTGTTTCATGATTCCTTGGTTCATTATACAATAGATATAGAGGGGTTTTGAGCACCAAGATTTCCCCAAGAAAAATATATGTGTTATGGATTGATTTGCTTCTTTCTCTTACTTAGTGTGATTGTGCGATCATGTTTAATTTCTGCAGAATTAATTGTAGAAGGATTCAGTATCTTGCTCTAGTATATTGCATGATCAAATTGAATTCATTGGAATAAATATTGTTTGTATAATTTCTACATGGTATCAGAGCGCCAAAAATCACAATAGTGTATAACAAATTGATTTTGTGTTGAATAGTATTCAAACTTGCAGATACTTTCGTTGGTGCAACAGGCAGATCAAGATGGCTTTCAATGGCTTAAGACCGGAATATGCACTTGAGAGAAGTTATAATTATATCACATGGAAAGAAAAAATGGAGCCAGTTATGGAGGACAATAGGTTGAAATAATTCATTGATAATGATATTCCCAAGCCCGCAGCATCAGACATCGCTCTTCTTGATGCTTGGAAAAATAAGGTAGCAAGGGCGAGGAGGATCTTATTAGAGGCAGTTCAAGACCACATTGTATCGAGTCTCCATGGCAAGGCGACTCCACATGCAATGTGGAAGGCCTTGATAGATCTATTTTGGAACAACACCGACCAAAGGAAGTTGGCACTAAAGGACAATCTCAGGAAAATAAAGAAGGAGGAGGGCGGTACGGTAACAACATACTTGGCGAAGTTCACTCAATTTCGAGATGAGCTTGGAAGTGTTGGTGTGGCTGTAGCAAACGATGACTTGGTGAGCCTAGAACTTCTAGGCCTTCCCAAGAGCTGGCATAGTTACCAAGACTCGGTGAATGGGAGGGAAAAGTTACCAGATTGGGAGCAACTTTGGTATGATTTAGTACAAGAAGAATTCGGGCGGAATACCAGGGATGGATCCTCATCCAAGACTAATGACGAGGAGCATTGTGCCTTGGCCGGTAAGGCAAAGAAGGCCAAGGGAAATAAATCCCAAGGCAAAGCAGACAAGAAATACTTGTCAAAGATCATATGTTTTCATTGCATGAGCATGGGCACTATGCTACAAATTGTCCACAAAGGAAGGAAAAAATGAAGGAGCCTACAGTGGTAGTGGGTGAAGAATTGGCTTCACAGTTCGAGCTTGATTTTAATCTCATTGCATGCATGGCCAACACTATAATGGGATGCATGTGGTATCTAGACAACGATGCCTTGTTCCATATGATGGGGAATAGAGATATCTTCAGTGACTTGGAGGAGAAGGACCTCTAGCAGAACATAGAGTTTGGAGATGAAGGGAGGTATAGAGCGACCGTCATAGGTATAGTTACCTTTCATAGGGATAATGGATTCCATCTCAGACTAGTAGATGTTTTGCATGTTACAGGGCTACGGAAGAATCTTTTCTCCGCAGCGGTATTAGAAGACCGTGGTTATGAAGTGATGTTTAGAAAAGGAAAATTTTTCCTTAAACACATAGCCATGGGACAGAAGAAGAAGATCAGTGCAAGAGTTAAGAACCAGTATGCTCTCGAGGTTGAGGACGCATGCAAGGCTTTAAGGAGAAAAGAAATGGTAAATGATTTGGTGGTTGAGAGGGAGAAATTATCTCTCAACATGCAGCCTCAGAAGCAGTCTCAGAAGGTTGTGGAACAACCACAATTGGAGAAACAGAGAGGAGACCGAGTGGAAGAGTCCACTCAAGTAGAGACATCTAAAAGGGGGAAATTTTGATCCAGAAGGGCAGAGGGAGTACATGCAGCTATACCTCCAGGTGTTAGGTGGGGCGATGTGCATAATTAATCCCAAGAAGAAATTTGGGCAAGATTCATTGAGATGGTGTGTCTCATGGATCAAACCTGGCTACGGGGATCCCAAAATACAGTAGTAGTAGGAACTATCGGTTAGATTGATGCAGTTAGATTTCAGGAACACAAAAATCGGAGTAACATGTGTAAGATATTGGAGCGCAGATCAGAGTTGGCTGCAGTGCAGAGTGCATGGATTGAGATTTCAACAACGCAGAGAGTCCAGTAGACATGTGCAATAGGTACCAACAGTCATAAGACTCTGATGACAGATGCATTATAATGATCCATTTTTTTGGAGGCTATTCAGTTTAAGAAGTGTTGCATGCAAGAACATTCTGAAGGTACTGGATAGGGACAGATTGATTCCTTTCTTGTTGAGAGGGAGTGTTGAAATTTGCAACAAGAAACAGTAAAATTGGCACCCAGAAACAACATGACAACACACACACTAGTGTGGGATCATAGGTCATACAGTGATGGATCCTAGTGATACATTAGTGTGCAAGACAATTTATTAAATAAGTTGGAAATGTGGCTAATTTAATTTTCCCTTAATTAAACTAGACAATAAATTGTAATCTTATCTCATAATCACTTGTAATAGTTAACTGAGTGTGATAGACTTAGTTAGCTCATTAAAGTCGAGTTGAGGGTGGTTGGTGAGGCATGTAAATTGATTCTATTTTTTTTAGAGTCCAAGTTGCAGTTAGTGTATTAGTTTAATGCATAAGAAATCAGTTAAATCAATTAAGTGAGTTAAAATCAATTTAACTAGTTGTAACTGATTGTTGCACTCGTGAGAGGTCAAGTGAATTAAATCAAATTTAATTCACATACAGTAATATGTCAAGTGACTGATGATTTACTATTAATAGCTGCATGCATGCTAGTTTTGATGAAGACCCAGTTGAGACAGAGGTTAAAGGGAAGTTATCTATCAGTTGTATTTATAGAAAATTATCCGAGCACAATTATATACACCATAGGATGGCCATGATGTATTGCGCAATCAAGGAATGCTAAAATTCCTAAAGAATAGGGATTTCATTCCACATGAATTGCGTGAGCAAGGAAGTCTAAAGACATGTTGAGAATTGGCTATGTTGGACCAATTTTGTTTGGATCAGTGTGAGACAGTCAGGATAATGCAACAGACTCTTGTGATAAGAGTGCATTGTATTGTTTCATGATTCCTTGGTTCATTATACAATATAGATAGAGGGGATTTGAGCAGCAAGCTTTCCCCAGGAAAAATATATGTGTTGTGGATTGATTTTCTTCTTTCTCTTACTTGGTGTGATTATGCGATCGTGTTTAATTTCCGCAGAATTGATTGTAGAAGGATTCAATATCTTGCTCTAGTATATTGCATGATGAGATTGAATCCATTGGAATACATATTTTTTGCATAATTTCTACACCCATTACATTGTGATGGACATCATGGGATTTTTGGTGCACATAGAACACCACCCTAAAAATTCTATACTCTTAATCAATTTAGAATAAGCTAAGATGTCTAGATTGGATGTTGAGGTGGGTGGTGTTGGGTATGTGTTATATTATTTCCATGATTAGTCGCATGCGTGGGGGGGTCACCGGGAGGGGGGGGGGGGGGGGGGGGGAGATAGCCCCCTTTGTACATTGCGCCTGGCGCAACAGGGGGGTCACAAGGGGGGCGACATCCCCCCTGTTCAGGAAAAGGGGTAGTGCCCTGGGAAAAAAAATTGGACCCTATTTTTCGATGGGCAGACCCGCCCATGGTTTTGTGTGTGGGTTTGTACATGGTTTTGGGGCAAGATGGTTTTCGGCCCCTGGTATTTTGTAGATCTGGTCAGGGGAACTACGATTATGTTCTAATCTAGGGTTAATGGATTGGGGTTTATGAATGCTTCGGCATGTATATATATGTTTTGTAACATTAAAAGGAATATAATGAAAAATGAAGCTTGTAGTCTCGATTTGGGATCCAGGGGAAAATCTATGTGTATATCTGTTTTATGTTTTATTCTCTCGTTATTGTTTATTTTCTATTGATAAGATTCGTTTGCAGATAATTTATGTACAGGGTTAAAACCTACAGGTGGTACAATAATTGAGGATACTTCTTAAAGGGTAAGGGAATTTTGATACTCTATCCTTCCACCAAAGCTATAAAAACTGAGACTTATAGATTATGGTTTTACAAAATTGACAATATGTGATTAAGAATAAGTTAAAAACATCGAGTATTTAAAAAGTAATAAGAAGAAGGTACATGAGGGTCATGGTAATTAATGTGATTTTTTGTATTGTTTTATTTAAAATAGTAATTTGTATTTGTATTTTTTTAAATGAATATTGTTAAATGTGTTGTAGTATTTTTATTTAAAATAGTAATTTATATTTGTATTTTTTTAAATGAATGATGTTAAATGTGTAATTGGGTGAAATGTATTAAATTGATATTCTAATTTATAAGATATTTATTTAAAAAAATCAAAGTATGGTGAGTTTTTTTTTATTAAGATTTACTTTAGGTGTGAAGAGAATGAATCTATCTCAAGTCCCAAACAAAATACTCATGCCCCAAACAAGATTCTTATTTATCTTGTTACTCTAGCTTGCACCTTAACACTCCTCCTCTCCTTCTCCTTGCACAAATTTAAACTATGAGGCACAAGGTAGTTGTTGCATATAGGAACATTTAGATATGATAAGAAAAATGTGATACTCTATTGTAATTTTCTCTACAAATGTGATGGAAAGTGTGCCCTAAATGTTGACAATTTCATGGTTAATGTAGTATAAGATATATTCAAATTTACAGTGTTGTATACAAGATCAATAAATCTATGCCTAATATCCAACACCATAGAGCAAGACATGTTCACCAATTCAAAAGTTGCTTCCAAATCCCTCTTAGTGCTAGAGTTGTTTTCTCAATAAACTTGTTTTTACTACTCTTGAATACTCTATTGTAATTTTCTCTACAAATGTGATGGCAAGTGTGCCGTAAATGTTGAAAATTTCATGGTTAACGTAGTATAAGCTACATGCAAATTTACAATCTTGTATACAAGATCAAGAAATATATGCTTAATAACCAACACCATAGAGCAAGACATGTTCACCAATTCAATAGTTGCTTCCAAATCCCTCTCAGTGCTAGAGTTGTTTTCTCAATAAACTTGTTTTTACTACTCTTGAACTCATGAAAGCCATCATTGTTGCATATAGGAGCATTTAGTTCTCATAATAAAATTGTGATACCATGTTATAATTTTCTCTACAAATGTGATCCTAAACTAATTATTTAATAAAATTATTTTTAATTGTTTATAACCATTATTCTTTTCAACTTTTACTTAATAAAATGTATCTAAATTTTCATACATCCAAATATACATAGTTTTTCTTGTTCTATATTATTTTTGTTACAACTATTTATTATTCCAAAAATACATTGTTTTGTTGTTATATGTTATTTATGTTACAACTGTTTTATTATTCGTGAGCAATATTTCTTAATATATAAAAGATTAAATTAATAATGTTTTTTTTTTAATATGTGATCTTTTTTTAAATTTCCAAATGATTTCACAGGACATGATTTATGTTGAGCAATAATGATGAATGTTCATAATTCTCATTTCTTAAATAACACTAAATTTACCTTTAATTACTTAATTGTAATAGTTTGTAACTACATAACAATTTGTAACTACATACATATTCTTTCAAGTTTTTTTTTGTTAATGAATATCAAATTTCTTTTGTTCAAAAAAACTATATACATATCTTTAATTACCTAATTTTAGCTAAACAATCTTACATGTTTTTTACTTTATAATCATAAACAATTTTCATATTATATGATGTCAAACTTACTCAACTTTTTATTCTGAAATTTTAAACAAAGTTTTTCACTACATAATTTTAGCTTTTATAATTTTTTTATTTTTCAATTCCAAACAAAACTTACAAAAGAAAAAACCCACTCACTTGATCCAAGTGGATATTGGTGGCCACCCGCCTATTCCACTTGGGCCCCCACCATTGTCTCTTTCATTTTTTTCAATTTCGGCATAACTTACTATTTTTAGCAGTTTTTTGGGTCCTGAACTTCTGGAGCCGTTTTGAGGCCCTAAACGGTGTTTTTTGGGCATCGCGCCTCCAGTGAATATCATTCCATTACGAAATGATATTCATGGTGAAAGTTGTATTCCTCAGATAGAGCTTTCTAATGATGTATCATGTGCATCAAACGGAGATAGTATGCCAAAGTTACGTCCTTGGGAAGTTGAAACACCAATTTACCCAAACGGGGCCCATAGTTTTGGCACTTCATCTCCTAGGGTTAGGTTTTTGGATGTTTAGGGTTCTCCATTGTTTCTAAATAATAAATATGCCCTCGAGCCTCATTGTAACTCAGTTCAGAGGCCTGTAGCCACCACATCTCTTCTCAGAGATAGCTACCAGTGCCCTAGCTAGTTTTATTTCCATTATGTCTGTAAGCAAATTTCAGTTCTTTGATATTAATGAAATGAAGTGTTATTTCCGCCGCATCTCTGTATTTATGGTTATGTGTTTATTCTGTTGCATTCCTGCATAAATCCGGATCAGTGGTATCAGAGGGTCTGCTTTTTCTCGATCCTTCTTTGCATGTCCCCAACGAGGTCGGGGTATAAGGAGCTAGGGCTTGATCTGGTGGAACCTTTGCAAGATCAGCCTCACAAACCTCGACGGACACCCATGGGGGACAAAAAGAAAGATGAGGGAGCAGGAGATCCTATCAAAATATTTCTCGAGGAGGCCCTCGAAAAACAAAGGAACGCGATGATGGATAGCTTTGCTCAGATCCTTCAACGGCTGCCCACCGGCGGCGCATCTGCATCCAGTAGCCACTCTGGAGTTGCGACTCCCTTTAAGGTACAAGTAAATTTTGACATTCCCATATTTGAGGGTCAAATAGGCGCAGATGCCGTAGATAGATGGTTGAATCTATTAGAAGGATATTTCTCTGTTCATGACTTTTCAGACCGGGAGAAGATTATTTTTGCACTCCTCAAAGCTACCCCCCATGTTAAGGATTGGTGGGAAACCTACTGTGAGAACAAGGACCAGAAAGAACCCTCTCTGTTCTCAGCCGTACCAACTTGGAATTCTTTCCGAGACGCCGTCAAGGAATAGTACTATCCCATGGGGAGCTATGAGGACAAGTACATACAATGGACCACGCTGCGACAACAAAGGGATCAAGATGTGCATGAGTTGACGAATCTATTCCATACCCTGTGCAAAAAGTTGGGTATCAAAGATTCAAAGGAACATTTGGTGCTAAAGTATCGCAGTTGTCTGCACAGATACATTCAGGAGGAAATGGAGTTCCTTGACATATCCTCGCTTGGTACGGCATACCGGTATGCTGCCAAGATTGAACAGAAATTCAAACAGAAGAAGCGAGACTTTGGATTTGCGAATCAAAAGCAAGGGAAAGGTGCTTCCAAACTGCAGAACAAAGGACAGAGCCAAGGCATGGCGGCTAAAGACAACCCGTCAAAGCCACAAGAAAAGAACAGCACCGCAAAGCCAAAGAAGGACACGGGAAAGTGGTGTGAGTTCCATAAGAGCTCCACTCACAACACAAGTGAGTGTCGGGCCAAGCAGTTGCTAGTGGCCGAGATGAGGGCTTCTGAGTCAGATGCATGCTCTGACTCCGAATCAGAACCTGAAAAGGCGAATGAAAAAGGGAAACATATTATTGATGCGGAGCCCAACGCCACTGTTGCCACTGCAAAGATCCAAAAGGAGGAACCGGAAGATCCAGAGGAGGAGGAACGTCTCTTCCACTCCCGGATGTGGGTAAAGGGCTCCCCGGTACAGTTCATTGTCGACAATGGGAGCCAAAAGAACCTCATTTCAGCAGACGCCGTGAAGCGGTTGGGCTTGCCGACCACAGCTCACCCACATCCATACACCATCGGGTGGCTTCACCAAGGACGAGATCTCCGCGTCAGCCAGCAGTGTCGCCTTCCCTATAGCATCAAGCCATTCACGGATGAGGTATTATGTGATGTTGCTCCTATTGATGTTTCTGATGTATTATTAGGACAACCATACTTGTGGAAGCGTCATGCTGTGTATGAGTCTCGACCTTGTGTTGTTATTGTTACTTTGGGAAATAAGTTGTACAGGATACCAGAGGTACCACCTCCTGCCGCTATCTCTTTGGTTACTGCAAAACAATGCAGTAAGCTCATTTCCCAAACCAGGAAATTCGTTTTTCTGATGATCCGCCCCCAGGGCAAGAAGAAGACTGTGGCCACGACCTCCAGACAGGGCCCCTCTGCACGACAACAACAAATGGATAAGGTCGTGGAGGAGTACGAGGACATCTTCACCTCACCCACGGGGGTTCCTCTGCACTGCCAGGTCAAGCACCCGATTGATCTGACCCCAGGTGCGCCACTACCCAATGGACCGATCTATCGACGCTCTGTTCTGGAGAATGATGAAATCAAGAGGCAGATTCAGGAGCTGTTGCAGAAAGGTCACATCGGACCAAGTTCATCGCCCTGTGGGAGCCCGATCATGTTGGTACAGAAGAAGGATGGGACGTGGAGACTCTGTATTGACTATCGGGCGCTGAACAAGATCACTGTCCGGAATAGCTACCCAATCCCACGGATTGATGACCTTCTGGACCAACTCAAAGGTGAAAAATATTTCAGCAAGATCGACCTGAAGTCTGGGTATCACTAGGTACCAATTGAACCCTCTGATGTGTGGAAGACTACCTTCAAAGCCAAGGAAGGCCTTTTTGAATGGCTGGTCATGCCTTTCGGGTTGATGAATGCTCCCGCAACCTTCATGAGGATGATGGATGACATCTTGCAGCCATTCACCAACTCTTTTGTAGTGGTGTACTTGGATGACATTCTGATCTTCAGCAAGATTTGGGAAGAGCACCTTCACCACATCTGACAAGTCCTCCAAACACTGCGGCAACACAAGTTGTGTGCCAATTTGGAGAAGTGCACGTTTGGCATGACCCAAGTTCAATATCTGGGATACATTATTGATGAAAGGGGGGTGCATGTGGATCCAGCCAAGATCCAAGTCATTCGGGATTGGCCAGCCCCGACTACTATAACAGAGCTTCGCAGCTTTCTGGGTCTTGCTAATTTCTACCGTAGGTTCGTGTTGGGATTCTCTCATATCACTTGGCCCTTGAGTCAAGTCACCAAAGGAGGAGCGAGAGCAAAATTATTTTGGTCGGAACCTCAACAGAAGGCATTCAAAGAATTGAAAAATCGCCTCTGTTCTGCCCTAGTGCTCACCTTACCAGACTTGCAGCAGCCGTTTGAGATCGAGACAAATGCCTCCGACTATGCTATTGGGGCAGTTCTTACTCAACAGGGACATCCAGTGGCATATCACAGTGAGACATTGTCTGAGACAGTTCGCAAGTATCCCACCTATGACAAAGAAATGTATTCCATTGTGCAAGCCTGTCGAAAATGGAAGCATTACATTTTAGGGAAGGAAACAATCATCCACACAGACCACCGGCCCCTGCAGTTCATACAGACACAAGGGAAGTTGCAGAATGATCGCCATCAGAAGTGGTCCACATATCTGCAACAGTTTCATTTGAACATCAAGTACAAGAAGGGTAGCACCAATAATGTTGCAGACTGCCTCAGCCGACCACCGATCGTGGCGCCCACCACCGTGCTCAACTCTTGTGGGCACGAGACTTCTGATTGGCCGCTTCTCTATGAGAGTGACCCAGAATTCGGCCACACTTACAAGGCACTCTTGGGGGGCACGCAAGTTCCAAATTTTCACCTCCAAGATGCACTTTTATGTCACCTGGGACCCCTTTGTGTTCCTTCAAGCGAGCGTGCCAAGATGATATGCAGTGGGAAGTGAACCACTGGCGTCGATTCAATGGCATTTCTGGTCAAGAAAAACAATGGCAATACTATTGTTTATTTCTATCGTCGAACCTTCGAAAGGATGTCGAGAAGCACATCAAATCCTGCACTGCTTGTGCCATTGCCAAACCGACCATCAAGAAGCAAGGCCTATATACTGCACTACCTACCCCTAGTCGACCTTGGGAATCCATCTCCATGGATTACATGTCGAGCCTGCCTTCTACTAAGAATGGAAATGACTGTTTTTTCATGGTTGTTGACAGATTCTTGAAGATGGCCATTATGGCGGCCTGTAAGAAGAATATCACAGCAGAAGCCACTACTAAACTCTTCTTTGAATGAGTGTGGGTGCACTTTTGGATCCCATGGTCTATCATATCAGATCGAGATAGCAGGTTCCTCAGCACATTTTGGTCCAACCTCTGGTCAATGTTGGACACAAAGCTCACCAAGTCCACAGCTTTCCATCCCCAAACAGATGGCCAGATAGAGGTTGTCAACAGAATGATTGTACACATTCTGCGCATGTACAACTCAAAGCATCCACGCACATGGGACGAGAGCCTCCCCTATGTACAACATAGTTATAACTAGGCTCTCCACAGTTCAATTGGCCATAGCCCCTTTTAGGTGGGCTTGGGATTCCAGCCACTATGTCCCATTGACGTAGCCATGCCATTTGCAGTTGCTCAGGCCGATTAAGCTCATGTCCAGTCTGAAGTTGACAAAGCAAGTAGCTTCATCGAGCGCATTCAACACATCTGCCAATAGGTTCATGATATATTGGAAAGAGCCAATGCGAAGTACAAGCAGCGCCATGATCAACACCAGGTGCCACACAACTTCCAGGTGGGCGACAAAGTATGGCTACATTTGTAGAAGGAGCGCCTCACTGGACCCCACAGCAAGCTTCGCCCGCTCCGATACGGGCCGTACACCGTCACCAAGGCTGTAGGGAACAATGCCTTCGAGCTTAGTATTCCACCATTCCTTGGTCTGCACCCAGTCTTCAATGTGGATCGCCTTCATCCTTACTTCCCACCTCTACTCGACACCTCGGACATTGCAGAACAACTCACAACAACAGAGTTAAACCCAGAATGCATGGAACAGGCCACCACAGATTGTATCATGGACATGTAAATCAAGAACACTCGCCAACAGAAGATCCAACTGTATCGGGTTGTCAAAGCTGGCCAACTCCTGCACCAAGGAAAGTGGTTCACCAGGGACCAAGTTCAGCATAAATTTCCTCATCTCATGGAGGAACTTAACGTAATGGGGACCATTGCTTCCTAAGGGGGGTGGAATGATCCAAGTGGATATTGGTGGCCACCCACCTATTCCACTTGGGCCCCCACCATTGTCTCTTTCATTTTTTCAGTTTCGGCATAACTTACTATTTTTAGCACTTTTTCGGGTCCTGAACTTTCGAAGCCGTTTTGAGGCCCTAAACAAAATTTTTTGGGCATCGTGCCTCCAGCTAATATCATTCTGTTCCGGATCCAGAATGATATTCATGGCAAAAGTTTTAGTCCTCGGACAGAGCTTTCTAATGATGTATCATGTGCGTCAAACGGAGATAGTATGCCAAAGTTACGTCCCTAGGAAGTTGAAACACCAATTTACCCAAACAGGGCCCATAGTTTTGGCGCTTCATCTCCTATGGTTAGGTTTTTGGATGTTTAGGGTTCTCCATTGTTTCTCAATAATAAATAGGCCCTCGAGCCTCATTGTAACTCAGTTCAGAGGCCTGTAGCCGCCACATCTCTTCTCAGAGATAGCTACCAGCGCCCTAGCTAGTTTTATTTCCATTCTATCTGTAAGAAAATTTCAGTTCTTGATATTAATGAAATGAAGTTTTATTTCCACTGCATCTCTGTATTTATGGTTATATGTTTATTCTGTTGCGTTCCTGCATAAATCCGGATCATCACTCCTTACTGTAAATTATATTTTTACAAAATTGACACTATGTGATTAACAATAGAGTAAGTTGAGACAACCCTAAGGGGTTTTTTGTACAAGTTTTATCATAACCTTTCCCTCCATCCAATATATATTGTAGAGTCTTCTCAAGATAGAGTGTATTCTAGTTTATAACCTAATCCACAATCAAATAAAATGGCTAGGGATTTCACAAGTTATTAGTTTGTAACCTGATCCACAATCAAAGAAAATGGCTAGGGATGTCACAAGTTATCATTCGCAAAGTGATCTATTGATGTTCTTAGTTGAAATGGATCCTATTAGATGCATGGTGGCCAGAGACACTAAAAAATTCAAAATAGATATATGTTATGACATCCATATTGTCTACAAACCATCCAAATTTCTCATCTTATACAACAATTTATAACAATAACCACTCAATTTACTCTCCAATTTTTGAAACCCCCACACATGCTGGGGAGATCACAGTGTAAAATCAAATTTCCCCGTGGGTTTTTTAAAGGGTTCATAAACAAAACAGACAATGACAAAGTCAATATTGTGGTATAATAACTGATTTTTGAATCATTGTGAGAAAAAAAACATCACATTAGCTCATAGAATATATTTGATGCTATAAGGATCTGAGATGATAACAAAGTTTTAAATCATGATAACTAGGTGACAACCAAAACTAAGTTTTAACCACAAGAAAAAAATCACAACAACTCACAGAATATATCCAAGGTTGCAATGAACCCCATACATTCTGATGGACATCATGGGAATTTTAGTGCACATAGAATACCACCCTAAAAATTATATGCTCTTGATCAATTTAGAATAAGCTAAGCTGTCTAGATTGGATGCCGAGGTGGGTGGTACAATAATTGACGATGCTTCTTAAAGGGTGAGGGAATTTAGATACTCTATCCTTCCACCAAAGCTATAAAATGTGAGACTTGTAGATTATAGTTTTAACACTAAGAATAAGTTACGAACATTAGGTATTTAAAAAGTAATAAGAGGAAGGTACACGAGGGTCATGGTAATTAATGTGATTCTTTGTACTATTTTTATTTAAAATAGTAATTTGTATTTGTATTTTTTTAAATGAATATTGTTAAATGTGTTGTTGTATTTTTATTTAAAATAGTAATTTATATTTGTATTTTTTTAAATGAATGTTGTTAAATGTGTAATTGAGTAAAATGTATTAAATTGATATTCTAATTTTTAAGATATTTATTTAAAAAATTCAAAGTATGTTGAGTTTTGTTTTATTAAGATTTACTCTAGATGTGCAAAGAATGAATCTATCTCATGTCCCAAACAAGATTCTCATATCCCAAACAAGATTCTTCTTTCTCTTGTTATTCTAGCTTGCATATTACACTCCTCCTCTCCTCCTCATTTCACAAATGTAAACTATGAGGCACGAGGTAGTTGTTGCATATATGAACATTTAGATATGATAAGAAAATCGTGATACTCTATTGTAATTTTCTCTACAAATGTGATGGAAAGTGTGCCCTAAATGTTGACAGTTTCATGGTTAATGTAGTATAAGCTACATGAAAATTTATAGTCGTGTATACGATATCAAGAAATCTATGCCCAATATCCAACACCATGGAGCAAGACGTGTTCACCAATTCAACATTTGCTTCCAAAACTCTCTCTTTTCTCAATAAACTTGTTTTTACTACTCTTGAACTGATGAAAGCCATCATTGTTGCATATATGAGCATTTAGTTCTGATAAGAAAATTGTGATACTGTGTTATAATTTTCTCTACAAATGTATTGGAGTTGTTTTCTCAATAAACTTGTTTTTACTGCTCTTAAGTGATGAAATCCATCGTTGTTGCATATAGGAGCATTTAGCTCTCATAAGAAAACTGTGATAGTGTGTTATAATTTGCTCTACAAATGTGTTGGAGTTGTTTTCTCAATAAACTTGTTTTTACTGCTCGTAAGTGGTGAATGCATTTGGCATATGTAGATGAAATTGGAGTAAACTCTATTTCTATTAATACAAATTCTCTTTATTTACATCTATGCTAGATAGATTGTACTTGAATGTATTTAAAATATATTATTTGAGTTACATGCTCATTTCATGCTTGTTTTGGAGGATTATTAATCATCAAAGGATTTTCACCCCCAATTTCCTATTTCAATATCTATAACAAAAATTTTATATATGTGAACATATTTATTGGTTTACATATATGTTTTCATCCCCAACTGCCTATTTCAATATCTAAAACAAAATTTCCTGGTTGATAACTCTTATCATCAATATCTTTGAAACCTCCACGACCTGCTTCCATGGAAGCAAAATTTTCCTTTCATTCCTTCACGGTGGCTCCTTCTTTGCAACATCTTATTTCTTCTAGGCTACTATTTCCTATGATGTTGCCTTACAGCGTTTCTTTTGCAACATGTGGTGCAGTTGCTAGTTATTAGGCTATTGAGCTTTGGGATACTAGTTATTGGTATAAGCATATACAAATATATAAATATGATGCAACTATTAGCTTTGTTAGGATTCAATTTTCATCTCCATTCATTTATGCATTAGTAATTGATTAATGTATTGTTAAGCCTTGGTTATGCATTGCAATATATACACATTCTACATTAAAGGGCATGATGTTTCTTATATGTCCCTATAAGGTGTAATTTACCTTAATATGAGAGAAATTATTAATAATAAAGCTTCACTTGTAGATTAGTGCATTATGTGATTGCATAATTTTTAAGGTCACAATAACTATGCCACTTACAAGGACCTTTTTTATTCCTTTTAGTCTTGTCATTTATGTGCTCCTTTTCTTCTTCTTTGAGTCGAGAGGCTCTTTCTACAACCCAGTATGAGGGGATGTGTAAGTTTTTCTATCCGTCCATGCCCCTTTAAAAAAAAAAATGATGTTCTAAATAGAAAAATATTGTCTGCTATAACTAAAAAAAAATAATGAATATGTTTTAAAGTAATTAGAAGTAAAAAAATATTTCAGAAATATTTTTAACAAGAGATTTAAATAAACTATTTGAAGATCTATGTTAACTAATTTATATGATATAAACTTCATATATATTTATATATAGAAGAAAAATTAAGTTTTTACGGTTAAATTTTTTATTTGGTCATATATATAATCTATTTGGCATTCAGAAATACATTTAAACAATGAAAAATAACACATTGTATTTTGAATTCTAAAAAAGTTTGTACATGAAGAAATTTGATCCCTCTCAGCTCATGTTAGATATGAGTACTTAAGATTGATCTACCCTGATAAAATATGAATTGTAAGTTAAACACAAAATGTAAATGTCATATTTTTGTAACATGAATTGTGAGTTAATGCAAAATGTCAATTGTATGCCCTTTGACTAGAGTAATTATTTTTTAAATCATAAAAAATATTTTACACTCACTTTCAAGGACATAACTTCAAATGTGTTTCACTTATGTGTTCCTTTGCTTGTTTTGTAGGTATTGATGTCTTTTATTTATTTTCACCACGTGAACAAATAATGTTGTGTACAAAGATCAATCAAGTTATATACAAATAAATATTTAATAGTTTAATATTACTATGTAATTGAAAAAATAAATGATTGTTATGATTTTGTTTTTAATTATTGCTTACCACATTGTGTTATGTTCTAACTTATTAAATGTACCAAACATTCTAACACTAAACATTTAAGGATGCTAATTTGCACCATCAAACACAATTTTTTTTCTTTGGTATATATAAATATTGTTTATATATACAAATTAAAAATTTTGATAATGAAAATATTAATCATAAAGCTCTATAAATATCTCTGAGGAAAATTCAAAGCTCATTACACCAGGATTCACCATAGCTCCAACCTTCTACTAGATTTTTCACTCGGTGATACTTCTCTATAATTTTCTCTGTAATGGTAGTAGACATTGTTATAACTTCTAATGTTTTCCTCTTCTCCTCCTATTTAATTCCATGCACCATTGATGGATCTGCGTCACCATAGGTTCGATGCTGGTTACTAGATCTCTCGGAGACTCCAATTCTTTCCTGCAGCTGACTGCAATGCCAATGTGGTGACGAATCTGGCTCACTGCTATGTCAATGCCGACACCAATAAATCCAGGAAGGAAACCAGAATCAGGCATGATATGATATGACTGTCACAGCAGTAATATATACAATGTCTCTTATAACACAAGACAAGAGAAGCACTCACAGAGGCGGCTGAATGTATAAATTTAAAAATCTCGCAAGAACAACAATAAATTTTCCCAGATGAGTAATTTCCACAGATTTTCAGAGCTACACATGGAAACTCAGTGCACATGGAGTGGTTGTTTGACACTTTCGAGAAAGAAAACACTTTCGAGAAAGAACCGAGTAATTTCCATATAATTACTGTGCTTGCTTGACTACAAACTCTCCACCACGACCTCACATCGATTCCATGTGATTGATCGTGATTCAGATGGAAATTACTTCTTCACAAGCTTCATTCATTTGTTTTCATTGAAATTGCAACATTCGAATGATTTGATAAAAGTTAAAATAAGAGTATATTGATTGCAATAATGGTAGGCGGTGTGAGTAAAACAAATTTTTAGATTTTACATAATTTTTTTCCCGAGAAAACTGAGAATTATAATCTAGATGGTTGTGGGAGTTATGGATCTCATCAATTCAAATCTTTCATTAGATTAGATTGATCTAGTTATTTCCAAGTAGTTTGCTTTAAAGAAATTGGAGGATCTTTTTGAGATCGATTCAACAATAAAAAAGAGGAAGACTCTCAAGAAACCAAATCTTTCATTAAATTGATATAGTTATTTGCAAATGGCTGTAAGATCCCAATCGATAAAAAAAAGAAAAGATCTAGCACATTTCAGTTTTCTAAATAGAAATCTTTCGGTAAGAAACAAGAACACAAACATGATCTAGAACTGCATCATTTTATTTATATTATTAACTGAAAACAAAATACATGTCCATACAATAACACTAGCATGCATAGCTCCTCGTTAAAACACTGATCTAAGACATTGAAGCTCAATCATGGACCCTAGATGGATCTTCATCCCGCGATCAATGTTAGTAAACTCACCTCGTTAAAACATTGATCTAAGACATTGAAGCTCAATCTGGGACCCTTTCATCCTAGGATCAATGTTAGAACTAGCCACGCCAAGTTCTCAACCAACACATAATAAGATAGAGAAACTCTTAATTCCCCAAATGCCTAGCATCTATCCCCTTTTATAGGATTGATGAACTCTCTAGAACCTTATTTTATTATTTTCCCTCTTAAACCTAAGGAAAATACCATGGGAAAATACCATGGTAAATACCATGGATAGATTCTGTCCATTTTGACCAAATCAAGAAAGGGAATATTACAAATCCACCCACCCAAAGGTTGCTTTCCATAAAGAAATCCACTTCTATCCACAACAGAAACATTTGTACATTGATACCAAGATCCCTTACAAACCAGTGAGCTATCCCATGCCTCCATGTTAAATGATCTTGAATGGACCCTTCCCTAAAGTAATCCACTTCTATCCATAGTAGAAGCATTTGTACATTGATACCAAGATCCCTTACAAACCAATGAGTTATCCCATGCCTCCATGCTAAATGATCTTGAATGGACCCTTTGATACCTGGATCCCAAACAATCCTCTGACCGATCCTACCCTTAATAAATCCTCCTGGATCTCAATGCCACCCAAGTCGTGGGACCTTGTAATATCCCAAACAATGAAATAATCAACTGATCTAGCACATCTAGGTGTTCTAACTAAAAGTAATTGCAATAAAAACATTGAACACAACCAGATCTGAAACTGCAACACTTTATTTATATTATTAACTGGAAACAAAATACATGCCCATATAATAATACTGGAGCTCTTGCAAATAGCATGCATGACTACTCATTAAAGGACTTATCTAAGACACTGAAGCTCAATCATGGACCTTGGATGGATCCACCAGAAAAATTCACCACGGGGTTTTCGTCCTGAGATCAATGTTAGAACTGGTCACGCCAAGTTGTCAACCAAAATACAATAAGATAGATAAACCTAAATTCCCTCAATGCCTAGCTCATACCCCCATTTACACACTTTATAGATTTTCTAGAAGCCTTATTTTATTATTTTTCCTCGAAAACAAAGTTGAATACTGTGGGTAGATACCATGGGTAGTTTCTACCCCTTTGACCACATCCCAAAAAAAAAGGAATATTGGAAATCCTCTTGCCCAAAGATTGCTTTCCCTCAAGCAATCCACTATTATCCACAGCAGAAGCATATGTACATTGATACCAGGACCCCATACAATCCAATGTGTTAGTCTATTCCTCCATGCTGAATGGTCCTAAATGGATCCTTTGATACCTGGATCCCAAACAATTCTTTGACCAATCCTCCCCTCAATAGATTTACTTGGATCCCAAACAATCCTTTGGCAAATCTTGCCCCCAATGGATTCTCTGGATCCCAATACCACCTAGATCTTGGGACCTGTGGGTTATGGTACCATCTCAGCCCTCCATCACTACTCGTGCCAAAGGTCCCAAGCTGCATTATGCCCTTGGCTGTGAGTATCCTCCTAGGAATAAACCCATCAATAGAATACTAATTCATAATCTCTCGCCAATCCATAGTTGGGGAAGGATGAATATCTACAAATCTATTATGTTGATGTTGGTCGATGGTCAATTCGTCATGCTCCACTCAGTCACCCAACATGATGTATTTGGAGAAATCTTCCTTGCTCTTCCCAATGTATAAAGGTGGGTTGGTAGTGTTATAAGCCATATCTATGTACTCCTATAGAGTGATGCTTTGGAACTCCCAACCATACTCCTCTTGTTGCCTTGTGAAAGACTTGATTCGTTCCTCAACATTAGACAATTTGGTCATTGATTCGACACATACCCTTATGAACTCCTCAAATTTTCTATTTTCTTGTAAGACAGTGTCTCAAATTGTCTAGACTCTTTGCTTCAACAACATAAGATCTGTCTTGAATGCATGATCCTTTCCCGAAAGTCTTCTACTGGTAGTTCTAGTTCCTTACTGAATGTCTTTGTATCTTTCTCCACCAGATGCCCCACGACCACAGCTTCCACTTGAACCTTTGATTGACCCTCCATAAATGGGTCATCCTGCATACTATATTTGTGATGTTGTCCTGCATGATCATGCTCATGATGTCGATTTATTAATACTGGCTCCTCATTTGATTCTCCTTGAATGTCTTCTTCCTAGCCCTCTCCATATGTGGGGAAAAGTTGTCCACCCTTTCTAGTTGTCAAACATGGATGTACTAGTGGATTTTTATCTACATTTGATTGCCCATACTTTTTATGGATGTTCTCCTGGATATCTATGGACTCAACTACCACATCATCAGGAGGAATCAACTTTTCTTGCAAGCTTCTTTGAAAAACATGGTGTTGTTTCTCACCATTTGTACTTGACTGCTCAGATCCTTCATAGGTTCTCTCCTTAAAACTGGTGAAACCAACTATGGATGAATCCCCATGATCTGAAGAAGTATTTAATTGTTTTGTCCTTGTTTCCTCCTTAAGGGCCCAAGGTCCCTTGCAAATAAAGCATAGTCCTCTCCTCCTTAGTTCATTCTTGCTGCAGAGTTGGTTCTTGCTTCCTCCATCAATCCTTCTCAACTCCTTCCTAGTCAACACCCTTATGAGCAATTTGATGTTTTGTATGATCAACTTCTTGACTAGATTGGTGATACCTTTGGTTTCTTCCTCCAAATGGTCAACAATTTGGATCTTAGTATCCTGCAAATGTCAGCATGTCGTTCTAAGAATAGAGACATAATATTTTATATACTTGTTTTCACACAGTCTCGATGAGATGATGTAATGTTGGTGTAAAAACTTTGGAGCAACTGAAAGATCAACTCGTCACATTCTAGATTCAGCATGAATGTGCCAAAGCTAAACTTTGCCATGAGTTTTAAAATTCAAAACCGCTTCTGAAAAGTAGGAAGCATGATTTTGTTCAACCCCTGAAGGGCTTCTACTATCAACTACAATATCTCCTCCACGATATAATTATTGTAAGGCAGTAGGGGGGATGTTAAATCCATGATCTTGTTGGGACAAGAAGAAAATGTGAACCTGACCTCTTCAAAAGGATGTTCCCAAAATCTGGGTTGTATTAACGCAAGCATGAATGGCTCGAGAGCCCAACTAAGTTTCTTCCATTCTGGTTTCCCTACCTTGGACAAACATATGTCTCATTCCTCTTACTTATGAATGTCTATGACTATTTTTTTTTTCTTACAATTCAGAGCCAAGTGCAAAGATCTTAGCTCCTCTTCTTTTTCCTTCCTTCACCTCCCATGGTTGCTTTTGCTATAGAATAACATGGACCCTTTTTGAGAATGGTCTCCCGCTTTAACCATCATTTTGTTCTATGCAGGTATGGATGCTTAAAGGACCATATATCCTCACTAGTTCATCAAGGATTTTCTGGTTGTTTTCCAAAATTTCTTCAAGACTATCCATCTTCTATTGATTCTCATTAAAGCCTCCTTCATCTTTTCTTCTTCCTCTCTTTCATTTTTTTAAAAATTATTATTATTATACACAAAACCTTATATTTCTAAAATACAAAATCAAACCCCTTATATCTCCCAAATAAAAAATCTCAAAAACTTTTTATGAAATACAAATAAACACCACGGTAAATCTGTAAAATTCTTGAGATAAAACTGAGAAAAATCCCCCCAAATATTTTGACATCCGATCCTAAAATTAGGAGAATAATTTAATACTCTGCTCAAATGTGTAAGCCAAATAACCATGAAATGATAATAAAATGGCAGAAACTTTTTATGCCAACCCAACCATGGAGAACAATCATTGTGCTACATGTTGTTGTAGACTTATCGTCTGAAGGTGGAGGTGGGGCTACTAGTTTTTTTTGGGTGTGAAGAAGAGATTTTAAATCTTCTAATTTCAGGCACAGGTTGGTAGTGTGCCCTCATACTTCACATAATGTATAGGGTGTTGGTACCCTATATGAATAAGTAGTTGAGGCCTCCACCTTCTCTCATTTATGCTTATCCCTTTTGGTGGAACCTACTGGTGTCGACGCAGCTATATCTCGCTTTGGGGTGGATTTTTGAGGGGTGGCTACATGAATGATTCCTATCGAGGTAATACTTGAGTTTTTTAACATGTCCTATGGGGCCAAATACCAAAAAGGTACCATGAAATCCATATTTGGAAATTTCAGTGTTACCATGACTTGGTGCAAGACAAATATAGGTGGGGCATACAGGAAAGGGATCTAAGTGATTGTGTATGGTAGGAACATTGAATTAGTAGTCGCAACACTAGGGGTGTCTGGAACTGGTTCCTAAGGCTAAGGTGTGTTTGATGAACTCATCATACACATCGGTTCTATAGGGGCGGGTTCAATTAAAGGTGGATCACCAAGGAATGTTCCAAGGAGTGATGATTCCTTGAACATCCCTAAACCTTCTTCAGTAAAAGGTGTGACCAACTCTGTGTGGGATCCTACGAAGGGTAATACACCATCTAGGGTGGTGGATTTACTTTTCTCGTAGTATGTAAATTGATCTATCGTAACTATTTTCCCATCATGGGGAAAATTGAAGATGCTACTACGGTCATCACATACATGTAGCTATTAGCCAATAGGATACTGTAATCCAGTTGGCCATCTAGGACCTATATATCTATGAGAACTGTTTTTTCGGCAAGCTCTATCGGAATTTCCTGAAAAATTCCTACAGGTTCCAAGGGGCGCTTATCGTATGCCCTAAGTGTAATGGGTGATACAGTGAGTTTGGGGGATCCTACTTTCTACCAAACTCATTTGGAAATGATACATGTAGATGCTCCCACATCAATGATGCAACGATGGATGTTGATATTATGAATGGTGATTGGAATCTGGAAGGTGATTATCCATGTAAGGCATGGAGTAGAATTATTAAAATACAAATCCACGAAATACGAATCGATTGGGGTGATTTCTCCTGACGAGGAAATAAGGTATTTATGTTGAGTTGGTAAATTTTGTAAAACCTCCAGCGTTTACATTGTTAATTAGGATTGAGCTAGGTCATCGATGATGCCATAGCTATGAGCAACCTTTGAATTATTTCCTGCTCGACGTATTGGCCCTTTTAGCATTTGTGGGATGGTTTCTACCAGGGGTCGAGGTGACCTTAAAGGTTTCGTGGTTGCAGTAGTGGTTGATGTGGAAGGGTTGGTTTCTAGAGGGGTTATGTACTCCCAGTTTTGTGTTTGCATGAGAATATCTTCTACGACCATGAAAATTTCGTGTTTGGTGGGATCCTTGGAAATTCATCAAGGAGGATTTTGATACTGTTGGGGGGAGGGTTCATGCTAGATATTCAATATGCCCTGGTAGGGGGGGGGGGGATTCTGCATGACTGTAGGTTTTTGGTTTGGCCCTCCCTGCCCCCTAATTTCTTTCATCCTCTTCAAATTTGGGAGTTGAGGTAAATGATGGGTGCAATTCTCGTATTCCCCACAAATAGCACAAGCCTGGTTAGTCCTTAGACTAGGGTTCTTGTTCTACTTTTGTGGGTTATTATTTTTTTACCCTTTTTTTGTTTTGTTTAGGGGGATTGCCCCTAATCGGTGCTCGTGAAGGTTTTTGTTGGCTATTGTCCCTTTGCCTAGGCTCCCTAATTTTTCTTTCCTTTCTTATTGTTGGCATTCGATGGGTTGGTCATATTCATTTGTTCAAAGACTGTTGTTGTTGTGGAAAAAAGGGTTTCACAAAATTAATCCCAGCATTATGTTGTGTTGTGAGGTTACTCTATTGGGGTGTTGTAAAAGGGGAGTAAGGATAACCTTGTTCTAGGTTGGTGTAAGTGCTTTGGGAGGTGGAAACCACCTCCATGACATGCAGAGGGTACTGACCACCCTGCATGGGAGGGTATTGGCTACTTTGTATGGAAGAGTATTGGTTACTCTGCATAGTGGGGTTTTGCAAGGGTGCAGGCTTATTGGGATGATATCCCATATTGGATGGTGTTTGTACTATAGGTAGAGTACTATATGGCTGATATGTGGTTGGATCATTGCATATGTTTCCATACTACTCGAAAGTGTTTCTAGGTTGATTTTTGGCTATGGTTACAGTCAAACCATTTGCAACACTTGATGCTCTTGATTTCTCTTGTCTGAATGACAATAACCAAGAGGCATAAGGTAGAATCTAGTAGAGGTATCTAGCTCGAGTATAAATGAGCTCAAATTATTAAGCTTTGCTGATAGCCTCTTATTTTTTTTGTGGGAATGTGGTAGCCAGATATTTCAAGATCATGGGCACAAGATATTTTAAAAAAAGATCAAGTATGAGGTCCTCATCTACACTCACTTTGCACAGGATATGCCTTTTCCGCGATACATGGACATGGTATGAGTTATGTATGATAGTCGTTTTTCGTAACTGGGTGAGTAGCTCTAATCCAATATCACATCATATTGGGAGTTGAAAGAAAGTGAGAAATGACCTGGCTAGAGAGGAAAAGTTCCCATGGGAACGAGAGGTCTCGATTACGTACCATTTCGCTGCAAGGTTGGTGAGGGTGTATTGAAAAATTATTAGGAGAACTTAGTCATCTGTGATGCTATTGGATGAGATCCATAGATGAAAGTTCATTATGTGGTTTCCTATATCTTCCCCATGTTTCCCTTCGAATTTTGGTATATCTCAGGGTAACTTGGTTTGCATAGGGGGCCAATTCTAACTATGTGCAATGGGGTCATTTGTCAACTTGATTAGATCTAAGAGATTTAAGGAAGTGAGAAATGGTATTTTGGTGTTATTATCCATTATAGAACCATTTTGAATTTCGATGTGCAAAGGGGTTCCCTGTGGGGAAGTGTGATATGGGAATGTGGGGCGGGGGGGGTAGCATGTGGGCTCCCATAAGGAGTGGTGTATGGGCTCCCCTGATGGGTATTGAAAGGAGTACTTTGAGGGGGAGGGGTCCCAATCAAGGTTACTCAAATAAAGTATGAACTTATAATAGTGGTTGTGTTATTTCTTCTATGCCGAAATGACGAGAGACTTAGCACACCTCTTGACAATGGGGGAAGTTTTTGGAAGCGCCTAGAGCGACAGGGTACCATTGGGTCCTCTATGGTGTCAAATGGAGTGTTTGTTACTTTTGTGGTGAGGGGGGATATGTACCAAATCAAGTAAATCACATACATAAAACAAAGCAAAAACTAAATAGTTACTTTCCCTTTAATTTATTCTCTGTGATCAATCAAACAAGAAAAAAGGCCTTTGTTTGTTTTGCGTATGATAAAAAATCCTAACAAGAACTATTCATAATTTTCATTCTTAAAGTAATTGAGCCTTGCAATGGCCTTGCGATGATATCTTTTTTGATAGGTATTCGGGTTACATCCCGAAAGAACTGGCAATGCTTCCAAAAACCAAAGAATCGACCAAGGTAAGGAAGAGGCTTTAGTGCTTCCCGCACCTCCACCTATAAGGAAATATTCCCTAGAAATTTGGCTACTAAGATACCTTCGTGCCACAGGGGCAGTCAAGTCTTTAGCTTCTTGGTAGCAAATCTTTAGTATCAATCGCTATACACGTCGAGTAGCCCTATATAGTACTACACACACTGAGACCTAAGTTGAATCTCCTTTGAATCGGGTTTCGGATGGGCTCGAGTATTCTTTTCTGTGGGATGATGAAGGATTTAAAGCACCCTAAAAGACAAATTCTATGTTTCAAAATGTAACATGTCCATGGTGGCTTATGGGATGCCAATCCCCAATGTTCCTATTTTGAACTATAAATTATTTTTTGGCCCCTGTGGGGAATTTAATGTGTTCAATTTATGGTTTATTTTAGGAGTCTTATCTCACTTATGGTGTGAAGAGGTAAGCTAGAATAAACTAAGTGCAAAATCTCCTAAAAGTGGATGCCCTTTGTACAAAGTTTAGAGTAGCTTAGTGTATGGAGTGAAATGTGTGTGCAAGTGACATGGTGAGAATACAAAGTGTGTAGTAATGTGGATATTTGATTGATCCTTTACAAAATCCACTACTTACACCAAGTTTTTCTTTTTCTTTTGATGAAAAGAAATAATTGTGTAGATAATGGGCCACTTACTTCCTTCCTATTACACCATGTGAGCCTAAAAGGGAGATGGAAAAACCGAGTGTGTTAAGAAATCTTTCATATGCAAACCCAAGATCATCTATAAGATGAAAGAGAAGCAGGGGATACTCCATTTCTTTAATAACACTCAGTCCTAGTCCCAATACTAATGAAGTAAAAAACTTGTGTTTGTAAAAAATATATGTGGATTTAAGGCCAATTACTCTCTTCCTAATAAAGCTATGTGACTTGCGAAAAAAGAGAAAAACAAGTTGAAAAGATGGGTGGATTATGACCACTTACTCTTCCCCTAATTAAGCTATGTTTGGAATGCGAATTTTTTTTAAAAAGTAAATAATAAGTAATTTCCCTACTAATAGTGGTTAGTAAAGCAATTAAACAATCTATCTAATTGTAAAAAAATTGCAGAAGTGGAGGTAGTTCACTAAAGGTTGTCTAGCCTGAATTTAAAAAGGAACACGAGAGACTATGTATATCACCACAAATACAGAGATGCAATAGAAATAATACTTCATTTCATTAATAGCAAAGAAATTAAAAATTCTTAAAGATAGAATGGAAATAAACTAGCTCGGGTGATGGTAGCTTATCTCTGAGAAGAAATGTGGAAGCTACATGCCTCTGAACTATGTTACAAGGAGGCTCAAGGGAATTTTTATTATTGAACAACAAGAGAAAACCCTAAAAAACCAAAACCCTAACCCCAAGAGATGTAACACCAAGAGTTTGTGGGCCCCTTTGGGGTTAGTTGGGCAACCAACTTCTCGAGGTCGTAACTTGGTCATGTTATCTCTGTTTGGCACATATGATGCGTCATTAGAAATATCTCTCTAAATTCTACAGGATTTTCCACAAGTAACTACCTATGGCTGTGGGCCTACTGTGTACCTCAAAAAAATTTTGTTTGTGGAGTCAAAACTACTCTGAAAGTTCAGGACCCAACAAATTGTTAAAAATAGTAAATGTTGCTATAAACAAGGAAATTGATGAAATTGTTTAGGTTGAATAGGTGGGTGGCCACAAATATCCATGTATATCAGCCCTCTCTCCTTAGGAAGAAATGGTCTCCATTGCGTGCAAAGCCTCCATGAGGTGATGAAATTTCTGTTGAACCTGGTCCCCAGTGAACCACTTGCCCTCGTGAAGGAGTTGGCCTACTTTGACCACTCGATATAGTTGGATCCTCTGTTGGCGAGTGTTATTAATATGTGTGTCCATGATATGATCAGTTTTGGCCTATTCCATGTATTTTGGAATTAAATTTTTTGGTGTGATTTGTTCTGTAATGTTAGATGTGCCCAGTAATGGTGGAAAGTATGGCCAAGGTGATCCACGTTGAACACTGGGTGAAGGCCAAGGAACAGTGGAATGTTGAGCTCGAAGGCATTGTCCCCTACAACCTTTGGTGATGGTGTAAGGCCCATATCGAAGCGAGTAAATCTTGCAGTGGGGCCTAGAAAGGTGCTCCTTCTGCAAATGTACCCAAAATTTTTCACCCACCTGGAACTTGTGCGATATTTGATGTTGATCATCTCGTTTCTTGTACTTAGAATTGGCTTTGTCCAATATGTCATGGACCTGTTAGCGGATGTGTTGAATGCACTCAATGAATTCGTTAGCCCTGCTAGCTTTGTTTTGGACATGAGCCGCATCTTCCTGAGTAGCTGCAAATGGTATAGCCACATCAATGGGACATAGTGGCTTAAATCCCAACTCCACCTGAAAGGGGTTGTGGCCAGTTGAGCTATGGAGAGATCGGTTGTAGATGTGATGGACATAGGAGAGGATTTCATCTCACGTGCATGGATGCTTTGAGTTGTACATGCACATAATGTGTATGATCATCATGTTAACTACCTTTGTTTGGCCATCAGTTTGTGGGTGGAAATCCATGGAATTAGTGAACTTGGTGTCCAACATTGACCAAAGACTTGACCAAAATGTACTCAGGAACTTGTTGTCTAGATCTGAGATAATGGGCTATGGGATCCCAAAGTTCACCCACACTCATTCAAAGAATAGCTTAGTAATGGCTTCTATTGTGATCTTCTTCTTGCAGGCCACCAAAATGGCCATCTTAGTGAATCTGTCAAGGACCATGAAAACACAGTCATTACCATGCTTATTAGAAGGAAGGTCTGACATGTAATCGATGGAGATGGATTCCCAAGGTCAACTAGGAGTAGGTAGAGGAGTATATAGGCCTTGATTCTTGATGGTAGGTTTGGCAATGGCACATGCAGTGTAAGACCTGATGTACTTCCCAACATCTTGTTGAAGATTTGGCCAATAGAAATACTTATGAAATATTGCCACTGTTTTCTCTACCCCGAAATGTCCAGTGACCAGACTGTAGTGTGCCTCCAAAATCATCTTGTCCCGCTCCCTTGAAGGAACATAGAGGTGTCCTAGGTGGCATTACAATGTATCTTGGAGGTGATAGTCATGAAACTTGTTTTCCTTCAAGGAGTGTTTTTTATATGTTGTCGAAGTTTAGATTGCTCTTATAAAGAGTCGACCATCTCGAAGTCTTGTGCCCAAAAGAGTCAAGTATAGTAGTCGGTGCCATGAATGATGGTCGATTGAGGGAGTCTGCAACATTTTTGGTGGTTCCCTTCTTGTACTTAATGTTCAAATGGAATTGTTGCACATATGTGGACCATTTATAATGGCAATTGTTTTGTAACTTCCCTTGTGTCTGTATGAACTACAAGGGTCAGTGCTCTGTGTGGATGATCGTTTCCTTCACCAAAATGTAATGCTTCCATTGTCAACAGGCCTGCACAATGGAATCCATCTCTTTGTCATAGGTGGCATACTTTTGGACTGTGTCTAAAAGTGTCTCACTATGATACGCTACTAGATGACCCTGCTGAGTAAGAATTGCACCAATCGCATAGTCAGAGGCATATGTCCCAATCTCAAATGTTTTTTGCAAGTCTGGTGGTGTGAAAATTGGTGCAGAGCAGAGGTGATGCTTCAAATTGGCAAATGCCTTCTGTTGGGATTCAGAACATAATAAATTTTATTTTTCTCCTCCCTTGGTGACATGACTCAAAGGCCAAGTGATATGAGACGATCCAACACGAACCTACGGTAGAAGTTTGCAAGTCCTAGAAAGTTGCAGAGCTCCGTTAGAGTGGTTAGGGCTGGCCAATCCTAAATGACTTGCATATTCTCTAGGTCCACATGCACACCCCACTTATCAATGATGTACCCCAAGTATTGAACCAGGGTCACACCAAAAGTACATTTCTCCAAATTAGCACACAACTTGTGTTGTCGTGGGGTTTGGAGGACCTATGGAATATGGTAGAGGTGCTCTTCCTGACTCTGGATAAAGATTATGATTTCGTATAAATAAACCACCATGAATGATTTGGTTGAAGGTCACAAGATATCATCCATCAACCTCATGAAGGTTACAGGAGCATTCGTCAACCCGAAAGGCATGAACAGCCATTCGAAAAGGCCCTCCTTGGATTTGAAGGCAGTCTTCCATAAATTCGAGGGTTTGATTGGTACTTGGTGATAGCCAAAATTCAAGTCAATCTTTCTGAAATATTTGGCCCCCTTGAGCTGGTCCCGAAGGTCATTGATTCGTGGGATTAGATAACTATTCTGGATAGTGATATTTTTCAGTGCCTGATAGTCAATACAAAGTCTCTAGGTGTCTTCCTTCTTCTGTACCAACAAGATCGGGCTCCCATAGGGTGAGGATCTTGGCTTGATGTTCTCTTTTTGCAACAAATCTTTGATCTGCCTCTTGATTTCATTGTTCTCCATAATAGAGCATCGATAGATTGACCCATTGGGTAGAGGCATGCCTAGGGTCAGATTGATGGAGTGCTTGACTTGACAATGTAGAGGTACCCTTGTTGGTGAGGTGAATATGTCCTTGTATTCATCCATTACCTTATCCATCTACTGCTGCTGTGCAGGGAGCCCTGTCTGGAAGTTGTGGCCACAATCTTCTTCTTTCCTTAAGGACGAATCACAAGGAAAAAAAATCAGTTTGGTAAATGATATTACTTCATTACTTTGAATTAATTAAGGAAATGGTGGTAGATGGTGCTACCTTCAGTATCTTGTACAACTTATTTCCCAAAGTAATAATAATAGAGCAAGGCCTAGACTCATACACAACATGTCACTTCCACAAGTATGGTTGGCCTAATAATACATCACAAACTTCAAGAGGGGAAACATCACATAGTACCTCATTTGTGAAGGGCTTGATGCTATAGGGAAGGCAACACTAATGGCTAACACAGAGATCTCGTCCTTCATGAATCCACCCAATGGTATACGGTTGCAAGTGTGTTGTGGATGATAGGCCCAACCAATTCATGATCTCTGCTGAAATGAGGTTCTTTTGGCTTCCGCTGTTGACAATGAACTACAGTATAGAACCCTTCGCCCAGATCTTGGAATGGAAGAGGCGCTCCCCCTCCTCTGAATCTTTGGGCTCATCCCTCTAGAGTTTGGTGGTGGCAACGGTGGAACTAGGCTCCACGTCAATGATTTGCTTCCCTTATTCATTCCATTTGTCTGGTTCTAACTTAGATTCAGAACATGCATCGAATTCGTACGCCTTCAACTCGGACACTAATGACTGCTTGGCCTAACACTCACTTTTGTTGTGAGTGGATCCCTTCTAGAATTCACACCACTTTCATGTGTCCTTATTTGTCTTCACAGTGTTGTTCTTTTCTTGTGACTTCGGCAGGTTATCCTGGGTCACCCCGCCTTAGCTTTGTGCTTTTTTCTACGGTTTGGGGGGACCTTTCCCCTTCTTCGGATTCACAGATCCAAAGTCTCACTTATTTTGTTTAAATTTATACTCGATATTGGTAGCATATCGATATGCCACACCAAGCGTGGATATGTTGAGGAACTCCATTTCCTCATGAATGTATTTGTGTAAACAATAGCGGTACTTGAGCACCAAATTTTTCTCTAAATATTTAATACCCAACTTTATGCACAGGGTAAGGAACAATTTTATTAGCTCATGCACATCTTGATGCCTTTTCTGCCACAGTGTAGTCCTTTGTATGTACTTGTCCTCATAGCTCCCCACGAGGTAATATCGTTCCCTGATGCCATCTCGGAAAGAATTCCAAGTGGGCATGTCTAAAAACAGTGAAGGTTCTCCCTCATCACTTTGTTCACAATAGGTTTACCACCATTCCTTAACATGGGGGACAGCTTTTAGGAGCACAAAAGTAATATTTTCTCTATCAGAAAAAGCATGAACTAAAAATTATCCTTCCAGCAGGTTTAACCATCTATCGATGTCATATGCATCTATCTGGCCTTCGAATATGGGAATGTCAAAGTTGACTTGTACCTTAAACCGAGTGGTGCCTCCAAAGTGACTTCTGGATGAAGATGCATCACTTGTGGGCATCTGCCGAAGATTTGGGCAAATTTTTCCATCATTGCATTCCTCTATCACTCGAGGGCTTCTTCGAGCAATATTTTAATAAGATCTCCTACATCCTTGTCTTTCTTTTCTTCTTCCACGGAAGGCCATTAGGGTTTGTGAGGTTGGTCTTGAAAATATTCAAACAATTCGAGCCCTAACTCCTTATACAAAAGGAACAATGGAGTGAAAATGTAGAGAGAAAGTTCATGCAAAAACAACCAATTAGATAAAAAAAAAGGCAACAAGTGGAGTCACCATCTTGTAATGGTGTCTTTTTTGTCTATGGGTACCAAAAACACCTTCCTTGGAGTTGGTTGTTACCTACAAGGAGCATACAAGCAATTGGATTTTGTTAGTGGACAATCATGGATAAACAAAAAATTAAACATAATGGAAACAATGCATGAACAAATATACACTAAAACTACACTAGATAACACATAAATAAGCTTAATGAAGCCAAATAGATCAACGAATATTAAGAAAAGGATCCTCTTTTATTGATTGTTGGGTTATAATAGAAGAATCAAAATGATTAAGGGCTCAATTTTATGCTCAAAAATAAAATTTCTCAGATTGACTCGGAACCTGAATGATCGCCTACTGCTCACTGTTCTCAATCCAATGCACTTTGTTTCACAAAAAATGGTCGTCGTATGCTCCCAGAAACAACTTCTGTTTGCTTTGCTAAACATGTAATTTTTTTAAAAAAGTGACAATCATATGCCCAGTCAGCAGTCCGTACTCTGATGTGGCATGCTGACTATGCAGGTCATTTTGATTGGCAATTCCTTTGGCGAATGGTAAGTTGCCAAGTGGCAACATGGCATTGGTTCATATTTGGGTGACGTGGTGTAATTTTATTAGTTTAATTTTTTAGCCAACCGGGTGAGGACATGTGGTGCAGCCTGGGGCTGCCATGTCCCCTCCCCCCACCCAAGTTGTATTATGATGTAAATTTTTTTTGTCAAATTCCAGGCAGAGGCGCTGGGGTTCGACCCCATGACCTCTCGCCACACAACACAACGTGTTACCAGCTCACCTATTGGATAGTTCTTAACTATATATGGACTCCACTTATATTTTAATTAAGATTTGTTATATGGTGTGGGTAAAGTGGGGCCAACCCTGATCCATAGGACCACTTCCTAGGACCACCGTTTGAGCTCCAACGATTAATGCGTAGTTTTAAGTTTTCAACCATGATTATTTTCGCTTAATCTAGATTAATATGCATTAATCCAAAGTTAAATGTGGATTCAGTTAAGCATAGTTAGCACTTAGTCGCGCTTAAAATCCCCTTAGCACTAATTTCAGGTTAATTGGAGGACCTCCATATTCGGGGAAACTGCCAGTTCTAGTTATAGTTAGCTAGTTTAAGGCCTAAGATAGTGGAGAAAAATGAAGAGGCCATAACTTTTGCAAATTTCGACCAATTCAGGCTCATAAAGAGGCTACCTAACCATTTTGAGCCATTTTGGACTCATTGGAGCAGATTACAGGATCAAAAAAACATTGTAAACAAGTCAATTTGACAATTTGAGCATAATATAGAGGCTCAAGCCATGGAAGCTGGACCAAGGAGATGTAGCCTAGGAGGGGTGAACTCCTTCATCAAATACCCGTGCTAATGTTATGTATGGTGATGTTCTGTACTTTATTTGTTGTTGTTTAACCCTTGTTTTTATGTTAAATTTCTCACTAAATTGACATGAAAAACACTCATGAGACTTGATAATTTACATGAAAACTTGAACCCTTAAGCACACATAAGACGATGAATTTATAATCTGAATGACTAATTAGCACAACAACACTAGCATACTCCATTCAAATCATTTTTGGTATCAGAGCTCAAGTTATTTAGGTTTTGTTGTGCAAGAAGGGATCTAATTATTTTCAAGTTTGTGTCATGCTTACAAGGTTAAAAGTCAAAAGAGGAGAAGGGGCACTGGTTGAGAGCCCTACAGTTGGGTCAAGAGGAAGAAGGGAAAGGTTCCCAAAGTCTTAAACACCAGCAAATCCTCAAGTTGAAGTTGAGTCTTCAGTGAACATGTCTCATGAAGGAGAACCTATCATGACAGAAGATGAGAGAGAATTCACGAAGGCATTCTTTGATATCACTGAGATGGCTAAGTCCTCTATGAGGAAACGAATGTAAGGATGCAAGGAGAGATTTCAAGGCATCCAAGAGGAGAGGGTTCTCCAGGAGGAGGAGGCCATGGAGATGGAAAGAAGCCACCATCCACTCCACCATCATCCTCACCACCATCTTCACCTTCCTCATCATCATCTTCCACTACCACAACTCTTCCATCTATTCATACACATACTTCAAAAGGAGCTGGTAAATCACCATTTCTTAAACTTGATGATAAATTTGAGCTTCCAATGTATAATGATGAAGTTAATGTAGAGAAGCTGGATAATTGGATTCGTCAATTGGAGGTTTACTGGAGAATTCACAACCTTCAAGAAGATGACATAAAGATTCAATTAGCTTCCTTGAGGATGGAGGGATCAACACTTGTATCGTGGGAAGAAAAGACACAAGAGGAGATTAACAAAAATGGTAAGATATCAATGTCTTAGTCAAATTTTATTGCTTCCATTAAAAGGAAATTCTATCCTCTAGCTTACATGCAAAAAGCTATTATGAGTTGGAAAAATTTTAGACAATTGAAAGGGAAAAGTGTGCAAGATTTTACTCATGAGTTTAGGAGAAGAGCTTTTATGTTAGGAGTTGATTTGGCCAAGATACTTTGCTGAAGTACATAGGTGGATTGCATAGTTACCTGAAACATACCATCCTCATGTTTAATCCCACTAGTTTAGATGAGGTCTATGCGCAAGCTACACACCTTGAGGCAAGAGGGAAAAATGAATAAGATGAGGGTAAAAAGATACCATTCAAGGGTGGTTAAAAGGGAAATGGTTTCAAGGGTAAAAAAAAGAAGAATACATCCATTAAGAAATAAGGGGATAAAACCACATGTACTCGTTGTCCCAAAGAGGGTCATGATGAAGCCCATTGTTGGAAAATTCATCTAGAATTGAGGCCTAATAAATTCAAGAATAAGGGGAAACAAAAGACAACTGCTACCACACAACAGGATCTTGTATCTGATTCAGGAGACAAGACTAAAATTACAGCCATGGTCACAAAGGGAAAAGAAGCCATAGCAAGTATTAGTTCCTCAAATTGTCACAATAACACTCCAAATGAAGAAGAAAGAATAAAGTTGTTTCATGTAAGAGTGATCTCAAAACATATAAAAATTGACACACTATTTGATAGTGGGTCTCAAGCGAACTTAATATTTGAAGAATTAGTCAATAAGCTAAATATTGAAACCTTACCTCATCATAAGCCATACCCATTGGGTTGGATAACCAAAGATACAAACTTACAGATTACAAGAAAATGCATTTTCCCGTTTGCAATTACCACAAACTTTATTGATGAATTTGAGTTAGATGTTGTACCACATGACATATCTGGAATTGTTTTGGGTAGCCCATATCTCTATGACAGGAATTCAGTCTTCTATCGCCATGAGAACAAGTAACACTTGTTCAAATATGGGGTGGAATATATTGTGAGAGCTCATTCGCAAAAAGATAAACCTCTCTTTGGTTAATGCTGGGAAAATGAAGAGACTAGTAAACTCAAGCAAAAATTGTGTGCTTCTTATGATAAAGAAAAAGAATGATAAGGATTTTGAATCTTTGAAGATTGTGATGATATATTAAAATAGTATTTTTTGATGTGGTAAGTCAGCATGGCGAGATGTTTCAAGAGCTAAAGGGGTTACCTCCCAAAAGGGTAATCCAACATGAGATACAACTGTAGCAGGATGTTTCACTCCCTAACATTGGCATGTATCGCATGTCAATAATGGAAAGTGCAGAAATCAAGAAGAAAATCCAAGAATTGTAGAATAAAGGTATCATTGGTCCATCTACCTTGCCATGTGGTTCACCGATTGTATTTGTACCCAAGAAGGATGGAACATGGCGCATGTGTGTGGATTTCCGAGCACTCAACAAAATCACGATAAAGAATCGTTATCCGCTCCCAAAGATTAATGATTTGCTTATTCAATTGAGGTATGCAAATTATTTCTCTAAGTTAGATTTAAGAAGTAGTTATCACCAAGTTAGAATCGCTGAAGAGGACATATGGAAGACCGCATTTAAAACTAAACAAGGATTGTTTGAGTGGCTTGTTATGCCTCATTAGGGGAATTTTGAGGTCTAAAATGGGCCTCCTAAGGAAATTATAAAATAATAGTGGAAAAAATCTAATAAGATTTGATGACATCATCAAATTTTAGAGGGAAAAATGAAAACTGTTTCTTTTCAATTCATATTTTCAACTCTATCTCCCAAATTTTTTACTCAAATTCTCGAGTGGACCGCTTGGATGCCGCGAACACCCCATCCAAGGAGTACCCATGCTTGCATACTTTCGATGGGTCCGACTATTTAAAAAATGAGAAATACATAAAAAAACGTGATTACAATCACATTTTTTATGTATTTCTCATTTTTCGGGTAGAAGAGTTCATCGAAAGTATGCAACATGGGTACTCCTTGGATGAGGAATTAAATTCCGCATCCAACGAGTACTCCCGCTCGAAATTTGAGTAAAAATTTTTGGAGATAAGTTTAAAATACGAGTTGAAAAAGTAGTTTTATTATTTTATTATTTTTTAATATTTTTACTTTTTTACTCCAAAAATGGTGAATCATCCATTATGGATAACATCATCATCTTGAATCCTATTGGTTGTTATAAAGTTTATTTTTGTTGTACATTTTTCTTATGAGGCTCATTTTAGACCTCAAAATTCCCCTAATGTTTGGTCTTTGCAATGCTCCACCTACTTTCATGAGAGTTATGAATTATGTCTTAAAACCATTTCTAGATGATTTTTTCATTGTCTACTTATATGATATTTTGATATTGAACAAATCATGAGAATCTCATGTCATGCATATGAACAAGGTGTTTGATGTCTTGAGAAAAGAGAAATTGTTTTTGAAGATGTCAAAATGTGAATTTGGCAAAACTTATTTAGTGTATTTGGGAAATATTGTTGGAGGAGGTGAGTTGAACACATTAGGGGAATTTTGAGTTATTAAATGATCCTTCTAAGGAAATTATAAAATAATAGTGGAAATAAAAAAAATAAGATTTGATTACATCATGAAATTTTAGAGGGAAAAAAGAAAAAACTATTTTTTCAACTTGTATTTTCAACTTATCTCCCAAAGTTTTTACTCAAATTTCGAGCGCGAGTACTCATTGGATGTAAAATTTAATTCCTCAACCAAGGAGTACCCATGTTGCATACTTTTGATGGATCCTGCTACACGAAAAATGAGAAATACATTAAACACATGATTACAATCATGATTTTTCATGTATTTTTCATTTTTTGTGTAGCAAGGTCCATCGAAAGTACACAACACAGGTACTCCTTGGATGAGAAATTAAATTTTTCATCCAACAATTACTCTCGCACGAAATTTGAGTAAAAACTTTGGGAGATAAGTTGAAAAAGTAGTTTTATTATTTTATTATTTTTTAATATTTGTACCCTTTTACTTAAAAAATATTCAATCATCCCCCATGGTTGACATCATCATCTTGAATCCTATTGTCTATTATAAAGTTTATTTTGATTGTACATTTTTCTTAGGAGGCCCATTTTATACCTCAAAATTCCCCTAATGTAGACCCCGCTAAAGTTGAGGTCATTGTGATTTGGCCTACACCTAAGTCAGTTGTGGAGGTAAGAAGTTTTCTAGGGAAAACATAGTATTGGAGGAAGTTCATTGCTAATTTTTCCTCTATTGCAGCTCCGTTACATGCATTGACGAGTGTTAATAAAGTCTTCCAGTGGGGAGGCAATCAACAAAAAGCATTTGATGCTTTGAAGCAAAAGATCAGTTCAACCCCAATATTAACATTTCCGGACTTGAGACAACCCTTTGAGATTCAGACAGATGCAAGTGACTTGCCATGGGTGCAGTCCTCTTACAACATGTTAAGCCTATTTCATTCCATTCAGAAATGTTTAATGATGCAGCGATAAATTATCCTACATATGACAAGGAACTATATGCGTTGGTACAAAGTGTGAAGAAATGGAAACATTATTTGATGGGAAAGGAAACCATCATTCACACCAATCACCAACTGTTGCCATACTTGCAATCACAAACAAAATTGCAGTAGTCAAGGCACTTTTGATGGATGGGATTCTTGCAGCAATTCCACTTGGTTATCAGGTATAAGAAAGGTATATAGAACAAGGTTTTTGATATGCTTTCTAGGCCTCTTATAAATGCAACTACTTTACTCAAGAATACTTTTGTTTTACATGAAAGATACATTGAACAATATGCATTTGACAATGGCTTTCAAGATGTTTATGAAAAATTGAGTCAAGGTCGTTAAGTTGAGGAATTAGATTATCATGTTCATAATAACTTGTTGTATCATTTGGGCAATATTTGTATTCCATAGGGTGAGAGAGTGAATGTTATAAGGAAACCACACACTTCTCTTATTGTGGGACATTTTGGTGTACGCAAAATAGTGCCAAATATTCAGAGGTATTGTTATTGGCCTCATATGCTTGAAAGTGTGTCACATTTTATTAAAGTTTGTTCTTTATGTGTAGTCAGTAAGCCTAGTAATAGGAAACTAGGATTGTACACACCACTTCCGGTTCCTTCATGTCCATGGGAGAGTATCTCTATGGATTTTGTAGGAGGTCTTCCTTTGTCAAAAAAAGGTCATGATTATTTGTATGTATTTGTGGATAGGTTCAACAAAATGTGCATTTTGATGCCATGTAAAAATCAGGTTACATATGAATAAAAACTCATCGTTTCTTTCAAAATGTATGGGTTCATTTTGGGTTGCCTACATCTATTGTAAGTGATCGATATTCTCGATTTGTTAGGAATTTTTGGTCAAGTTTGTGGGACTTGATGGACACTAAGTTGAAGAAGAGTATATCCTTTCATCCGCAAATAGATGGTCAGACCGAGGTGGTTAATAGAACAGTCATTCATCTTCTTAGAGGATATTGCAGCAAACATCCTAAGTTGTGGGATGAATAGTTGCATTACATTCGGCATGCTTACAATCGTGCCAAAAATTCTTCTACTCAAACATCGCCATTTGAGGCATGTCTTGGTTACTTGCCAAAGTCATCATTGGATTTCATCTTTGGGAAAGATGTAGCTATCGATGGACATAGTGACATAGATAAAGCAAAGAAATTCATTGAGAAAATTCAGTTGATTCATCAAACAGTGCAAGAGAAACTAGACAAAAGTCAAGGAAAGTACAAGGCGAGGCATGAAAAACATTAGGTGGATCAGAAGTTTCAAGTTGGTGATGAAGTTTGGCTTCACATTAGCAAGGAAAGGCTTCAAGTAGAAGATAAACAGTTGAAACCAATCTATTATGGTACTTTCAAAATTCTGGAAAAGATTGTTAACAGTGCCTTCAAGCTTGATTTGACTTCATACATGTAAATTTATTTAGTTGTTAATGTTGAAAATTTGATATTGTATGAGCCTCCTTTGATTGAAGATCAAGGAGAGAATGTTCAATTACCATTTATTGAAGTTTTTTCTCCATATTTTTTTGTTGAGCTACAACAAGACACAATACTTCACAGGAGGACAAGGACATCGAAAAGAGGAAGTGTCGACTATCTTCGAGTGGGGCTTAAAGGAACAAATCCTTCAAAGGCCAAATGGATTGAAATTGGGAAGGTGAGGGAACTTTACCCTCACATTTTCAGCAACTGAATATGATCTTTTGGGGTCCAAAAGCTTCCAGTGGGGAGGAATGATTAGGAGCTCAGTTTTATGCTCAAAAATCAAAGTTCTTAGATTGGCTCGAAACCTGAACGACCGCATAGTGATCGTCATTATGAATTCAGCACACTTTGTTTCATGAATAATGGTCATTGTATTCTCTCGTAAATGACTTCTATCTACTTTGATAAACAGGTAAATTTAAAAAAAATTGACACCCAGATGCCCAGTCAGCATCTCGTACTACTGACGTGGCATGATGACTGTGTAGGTCATTTGGATTGGCAATTCCTCCGATGAATGGTAAGCTGTCAAGTGGCAACATGGAATTGGTTTGTATTTGGGGTGACATGGTGTAATTTTATTGGGTTAATTTTTGAGCCAACAGGGTGAGGACACATGGTGTAGCCTAGAGCCGCCATGTGTTCGCCCCCCCCCCCCCAAGTTTTATTATGGTGTAAAATTTTTTGGTCAAATTCCGGGTGCGGGCCACTGAGGTTCGACCCCACGACTTCCTGCCACACAACACAACGCGTTACCATCTCACCTATCAAAGAGTTATTAACTATCTATGGACTCCGCTTGTATTTGAATTAACCTTTGTTATATGGCAGGGTAAATTGGGGCTAGCCCTGGTCCATGGGACCACCGCCCAGGACCACCAACGAAGCTCCAATGAATAATGCAAATTTTTAAGTTTTAAGCCACGATTATTAATGCTTAATCTAGATTAATATGCGCTAATCCAAAGTTAAATGCGGATTAAGTTAAGCAAGTAGTTAGCACTTAACTGAACTTAAACTCCGCTTAGCATTAATTGCGGGTTAATTGGCAGACCTCCCAATTTTGGGAAACTGCCAGTTCTAGTTATAGTTAGCTAGTTTAGGGTTTGAGATAGCGGGGAAAATTGAAGAGGCCATAAATTTTGCAATTTTCGACCAATTTAGGCTCAAAAAGAGGATAGCTAACCATTTTGAGCCATTTTGGAGTCATTGGAACAAGTTCCAGGAGAAAAAGAGCATTGTCAACAGGTCAATTTGACAATTTCAACATAATATAGAGGTCGAAGCCATGGAAGCTAGACCAAGGAGATGTAGCCTAGGAGTGGTGAACTCCTTCATCAAATACCTGTGTTAATTTTATGTATGGTGATGTTCTGTACTTTATTTGTTGTTGTTCAGCTCTTGTTTTTATGTTAATTTTCTCACTAAATTGACATTAAAAACACTCATTAGATTTGATAATTTGCATGAAAACCTGAATCCTTAAGCACACATAAGACATTGAATTTATAATTTGAATGAGTAATTAGCACATAAACACTAACATACTCCATTCAGATCACAAAAGACACTTGAATAGAATTGTTTGAGCAATGGTTCTAAAAAACTCTCAACAAGGATTTCCCTTTCTCAATCACTTTGCGATCACTTTTCTTTGTCAAAGAAGCATAAAAGACACTCTCAATGGTGGAATTATCTTCTCAATGGTATGTTTAATTTCCAGGGAGAAATTTTGGAAGCATAACAATGCACTACTTCTTCTTGTTTTTGTCTCTCCATGAACTTGTATTTTTAAATTTTTTTGGGCACTCCTTCCCTCCTTTGGCTCATCAATGCGGTGGTTTCCTCATAAATGGGATGAGAGCTACCATATCCTTGCCTATAAGGCTTCTTGGGGTTCAAGGCTTGAATTTTTCAGCTCATCATGTCAAGAGTTCGAGTGTGTTTCATGCAGTTCGCGACACGAGGTGTTGATTGGAATGTTTTTCGAGACTGCGCGACTATCAAAGAAACCGCCATGCGATTTTTAATTTCCAGTAATGGTGTACCCACGCGGTTCAATTTTGTAACTTGAACCTTAGGAAATCTTTTAGTTTTTGGTATTCATGTTTCATCAACCTCTCTATGTGATGATCACTGACTTTGAGTGTTTTCTAGTGCGTACATATGAGTGTATGATTTTCACATGATAACAACCAATATCATAATAATTGATATGGTGACCCATAATCACATATAAAATACAATGGAACCTCTATGTTATTATAAGGAGGCTAATAAAATACCATAAATCACTCATATATTTAGTTACCTTTGAATGGGAAATATGTGAACTATTCCATGCAAAGATGCTTCTTTCTTGGATCAAGGGGGTGGTTGGTTTTAGGGTTAGTAAATAGTTGGACAATCATCTCTTGGCAATATGTAAATATTTCACCTCCTTTTTAATGATGTCAATTGAATGGTATTTTCTCTTCGTATTCATATATTCATATATATTGGATAATTAGTCATAGATATGGCCCATAGAAGCAACAATGGTTGAGTGAAGTAGTCTAGGAAAAATGAGATGGATCTCAAGTATTCTAAGATTACAAATTAGGTTTCTTGTTTAATTTAGAAATAGATTAATTTCCATGTGTGGGTCTCATGGATATGCTGGGAAAAAGCTTTAGTTATAGATCATTTTTTTCCTCCATTTTAACAGAATAAAAAATGCATGTACATAATAATAAACAAAATTTACAAACTATTTAAATTTGTATAATTTAAGATATATGAAAAGGAAAATTTACAATAAAACCTATGTCAAAATGGGAACTTATCTATTGGAAATATTGAATGTCAATATTTCTAAACTTTCTCATGCTTGTCCTTATGAATTATGGTTTGAGTTAGCATGAAAGTGTATGAATAGGTTGGAGAAAAGATGAAGAGACATTATGTATAGGAGAAATAAATAAAAAATGGAAATGGTTTTTTTTAATGTTCTTTGACAAAAGAGTGCACATGTAGTAATAAAATGTGCACACTTTTAATAACATGCATGTGTTGCTAACATATGGCTTTTTATCACTTAGAGTAAAATCTTTGTGGAGCTCAGTATGGAGGTGGTGTATGGAGGCTCGATAAGGGTTATAGACATTCAATAGGAATTTTTGGACATTCTTAGAATTTGTGTGTATTCATTATTTTCATATTGAACATGCATTCTTGTTGTAGCAGTTTTGAGAACCAATTTTGTGCAATTTCCCTAATATTCCCTTCTATTACCTTATTGTTGATTGATTGATTGAATAATTGTCTATGGAAGTTTCTCAAATTGGAACTTCAATGGCAGTTGAGGTGAGTATATATATGCTAATGTTTAATTTTAAATTATCAATGGGCATAATTCATTTAGATATAGAGCTATATTCATGAATAAACTTTGAAACACAATTTTATATATTTTGAACTAATTGCATTGGATTCACCTTCTTGATATTGGGAGTATTGTAGTTGTTGTTAATGTGTTCTTGTTGTCAACATCTTCTTGTGAATTGAAAACTCATTTTTGTTGTTTCTTAAACTTTCCTGGTGAAGTGAATAAATTTTTTTTGTTATTGTTCATTTAAATTTTTCCATAGAAATTCAATGTTTATCTTTGACATCACCTTTTCTTATTGTTGGATTGTTTGATGCAAATTATAAGGGAACATGCAAAGAAGAATTTGTGCATGATTGACATATAAGAGCTTATAGTACATGTGCAAAATGCATGTGTGTTCCCCTGAGACATATGGAAACATATAACTCTATCCTTGTTATGCCAATTTGTAAATGCATGAAAGAAAGCTCAAATGCTCTTATACATAAATAAATATGCATCGTCAATAGATGACTATTAGGTTATTGATATTTGAGATATTAATTGTTGGTATAAGCATATAAAAATATAAATATGATGCTAAATTTAAGCTTTGTGAGACTTGAAGTTTAGTTTCCATTCATTTATGTGTTAGTAATTCGAGATATTACTAAAACTTAGTTATGTGTTGGAATATATAAACATTGTCATTAAAGGGTGTAATTATTTTTTATATTTCCCTATAAGGTTTAATGTACCTTAAGATGAGAACAATTCTTGATATTATTTTTCACTTGCACAATAGTGCATTATGTGATTATATAATTTTTACTGTCACAATAAGTATGCCACTTAGAGCCTTATTAATTCACTTCATATTTGTCATTTGTCTGATCATTTTCTTGTTCTTAAAGTATGAATTGTAGGTTAATATAAAGTGTAAATGGTGTGCTTTTGTTAAATGAATTACGGGGTTAAGGAAAAATGCCAATTGTCAGCCCTTTGACTCAAGTGGTTTTTTTCAAGTTGCCAAAAATATTGCACATGAAGTTTCAAGGACATAACTTCACTTGTGTTTGAGCTATGTATTGTTTGTTTTGTAGATATTGGTGTCTTAATTTATTTGTTCTGAACAAATAATGTAGGATGATTCTGTACAAAGATCAAGCTACATATAAAAACAAATTTTATGGTGTAATATTACTTTAAATTGAAAAAAAAAAGAGAAAAAAAAAGGTGATTGAAATGATTTTATTATTTTCAATTATTGCTTACCGCAATGTGTTAGGTTGGAAGCTATAAAATGTACAATACATTCTATCACTAAGCATTTTCAATTAGGGGAATTTTGAGGTCTAAAATGGGCCTCCTAAGGAAATAATAAAATAATAGCTAAACCAATAAAATAATATTTATGAATTTGCAATTCAATTTTTGCATTACAATCCATGTAACCACAGTTAAATTCAATTCAAAAGTTGTACCAAAATAAAATTAATAAAAAACTGTATTGATGTGAATATAAATAAGAATGAGCTTTTCAAGAAAAATTCATTATCATTGAACAATTAATGCATTTGTCCTTTGTACTTAAATAATTTAAAATAAAATATAAATATAAATATATAAAATCTTAATTATATTATATGTTATTAATTAAAATTTATATTATTTAAATTGTATAATAACATGTAATTAATATACTAAATAGAAATAATATAATATAATATAATATAATAAATGTATAATGATATGCATTGTTTCTTTCAAGAAATATGAAATGACAATAATATATTTTTATTCAAAAAATGTGAAATAACATTTATTATGAGTATTTTACTTTGACTTTAAAAGTACTTAGAGCACTACCATGATTAACCATGAGTTTTTATCCACCATTGAGAATGTGACAAGTAAGTACCTTTAACTCAAGCAGTGTCACCTCAACCATTAGGGATGATGACATCCCCTAAAATGTGATTGGTTCTCATAAAGTGAATTTTGATTGTACATTTTTCTTAGGAGGCCTATTTTAGACCTCAAAATTCCCCTAATGAAGGGTGCTACTTTACACTATCAAACATTTTTTTTTATTTTTTATTTTTTTATTAAAATTGATCATGAATACAAATTACAAATCTTGATCATGGAAATATTGATCATAGAGTTCTATAAAGATCTTGTAGAAAAAGCTAAAGCTCATTAGTCCAAGATTTACCATAGCTCCAACATTCTAAGGTATTTTCTATTTTATTATACTTTCGTATAATTTCTTGTGCATCTATTGTAGTCATTGTTATCACTTCTACTTTCGGGCCTACTAACTTGACTCTTTGTAAATTCTCTAATACCTTTGAACAACCAAACACCCTTAGTTTTTGGAGTGTTTTGAGATTCAAATAAATTTCTGGAAATATGTGTAATGCTTCACATCTCATCATGGTAAATACTTTGAGCATAGGCATTGCCCCATCTTCTATTAATGGTAACTTCTATAATTTTTTTAAATAAACTAATGAAAATATTTCAAGTAAAGGAAATGCTCCAATCTCACCAATGCTCCAATCCAATGGGGGAGAGCCAAATGGAGGCTCAAATTGAGTCAGTGGTGGATGTGCGGCTAACCTCGGGGTCAGCCATTGAGGAGGAGCGGATGGATGCACGAGCATCTAGTACGGTGACAGTAGTTTCATATACTCATCCTCAGGAGATGTTGGAGGCTGATGGGATAGTTCTGTAGGAGGCTAGTAGACAGCGGGAGCATTACATTCCCGATCAAGAGAGGGAAGATTTTTTGGAGATGGTGGAGCATCCATCTCTGGGCCGACACATTGACAAGGTGCAGATAGATGTACATGCAGTCAGAAAAGCTGCAGTACTTTCTGTGAGTAGCACTCTCCAAGAGTACATTGATGGGGCTTGTAGCATATCTTGCCCACTTTGGCCCATTATAGAGAGAGGGGCTTTCTTCTAAAGTTAGCTTTCGTTGGCAGATAGGGCAGAACAGTGTGAGTTGATTACGGGCTGGCGAAAACACTCCAGGCATGTTTCATTTGCAGTTGTTGCTACATTGGATTCTTCTTCCAAGATGGATTGGCGGGAGATCATGAGTTGGTACCCTCTTGATGCTACGATATTCCTCGTAGGGAGCACAGTGGAGTAGGGGCCCTTAGACATGACATATGATACAGATTCCAGTTGGCAGTGGGGCACAGATCGACATTTCCTCAGCACCCCATCCCGGTTTCTGGAAAGCAGGATCAGCATTAGATTTAGTCAGGGATTGGATTGGAGAGAGGTGATGAGTTGGTACACAATTGATGGGGCAGCTTACACAGTCATAGATACAACGCAACAAGAGTCATGGTCTTCACCTCTTAGAGCATCAGTTACAGCCAGAGGCAGTGCACAATCCGAGCTGTGGGACTTGGGCGATGATTGGCCATGGTGGCATTGGGATCCGGGAGGATTGTTTGTTGGCTGGTACAGTGAGAGATCAGTTTGGGATCCTGGCATTGAGGGGTCTATTCCGAGTGGTTTGACACAGGTGCATAGCAGTACCCAGAGGTTTGTATGGGATTCAGGCATTGGGTCTCAGCTACAGCGGGCCAACAGAGTGGCCCACATATTTCGATTGCTTGACGGCAAGCAATCTTGGGGTGGAAGGTCTGTAATATTCCTTTTTTTGGTGTCACCTATGACAGGGCTAGGATGGACTTCCAGAGTTAGGAGCAGACCAGTCACAAGTACAAGTTGGTATCATCAGTAGGCCCAGGGGATTTTTGGAGGATTTTTTAGGAGTTTCTATGTGGTCGGGTGGCATTCGCTTGATATATTCCATCATCCGAGCAGTTTGGCTTTCATTCCGATGCATTTCAACAAATTTCGAAAATTTGAGTTATTTATGGGCTTAAATCAACTAATTACGCTCATGGTGGCATTCTAGGAGGAATACATGACAGAACACCTTAGTGTAGTAACTCATTGGAACCGGGATGAGGATACCTCCATGATGGGATAGTTGGACATGAGTTTTAGTGATTGGAGGAGATGTGGTAGCCGATTTACTCTTTTCTGCATTAAAAAGGAATATTATAATAAGAGGGAAAAGTGCTCCATGAATAAAATAATAATAAAATAATGCTCTAGAAGGCTCCAAGAGATCTATAAAAGAAAGGGAAGAGGCCAATGAGGGATATCTTTGGGATCATATCATTTTCTTGTGTGAGAGGTTTGAGACGTGGTTCTCTACTTCATCCGTAGCCCCAGGATGGAAACCCTTGGGTGATTTGTGAGTGTTGGACAGAAACCCAACTCTCTTGAGGAGACTTCATTCAGAAGTTTCATAGAGCTTCAGAGATATTGGAGTGAGGATCATTCAGATCTTCATCAGGTGCTTCAATGGATTCAATAGTAGCTTTTGCCAGAGGGAGAATGTAGCAGTCAGTTTTGGAGGTTACTGCAGTGTAGCAGTGTAGCAGATTATCTTGGTGACCAGTTTTACATCTCAACTCTTTTGGGTTAGATCTATATGTAACCCTTATTATTATTTATAATAAAATCCAAGATTCTTCCTATTCTATGTGGTATTGGATTGCAGTGTTTATGTGTTTGATTTTACATGGCAATCTTTTGTTGAGTAAATGTTGATTTTTCGGCATATTGTGGAGTTCAGTTATTTTTTTTCATTTTTAGTTAAAATATCCCTTTCGGGATATTACATGGACTCATTGGAATAGGTTCCAGGAGAAAAAGAGCATTGTAAAAAGGTCAATTTGACAATTTCAACATAATATAGAGGTCGAAGCCATGGAAGCTAGACCAAGGAGATGTAGCCCAGGAGTGGTGAACTCCTTTATCAAATACTTGTGTTAATTTTATGTATGGTGATGTTATGTACTTTATTTGTTTTTGTTCAACTCTTGTTTTTATGTTAATTTTCTCACTAAATTGACCTTAAAAACACTCATGAGACTTGATAATTTGCATGAGAACCTGAACCCTTAAGCACACATAAGACATTGGATTTATAATTTGAATGAGTAATTAGCACATAAACACTAACATAATCCATTCAGATCACAAAAGACACTTGAATATAATTGTTTGAGCAATGGTTCTAAAAAACTCTCAACAAGGATTTCCCTTTCTCAGTCACTTTCTCTCTCTCAAAGAAGCATAAAAGACACTCTCAATGGTGGACTTCTCTTCTCAATGGTATGCTTAATTTCCAAGGAGAAATTTTGGAAGCATAACAATGCACTACTTATTCTTTTTTTTGTCTCTCCATGAACTTGTATTTTTAGATTTTTTTGGGCACTCCTTCCCTCCTTTGGCTCATCAATGCGGTGATTTCCTAGTAAATGGGATGAGAGCTACCATCTCCTTGCCTATAAGGCTTCTTGGGGTTCAAGGCTTGAATTTTTCAGCCCATCATGTCAATAGTTTGAGTGTGTTTCATGCAGTTCGTGATGTGAGGTGCTGATTGGAATGTTTTTCATGATTGTGCGACTATCAAAGAAACCACCACACGATTTTTAATTTCCAGTAATGGTGTACCCACGCGGTTCAATTTTGTAACTTGAACCTTAGGAAAGCTTTTAATTTTTGGTATTCATGGTTCATCAACCTCTGTATGTGATGATCACTGACTTTGAGTGTTTTCTAGTGTGTACATATGAGTGTACGATTTTCACATGATAACAACCAATATCATAATAATTGATATGGTGACCCATAATTACGTAGAAAATACAATGGAACCTCTCTGTTATTATAAGGAGGCTAATCAAATACCATAAATCACTCATATATTCAGTTACCTCTGAATGGGAAATATGTGAACTATTCCATGCAAAGATTCTTCTTTCTTGGATCAAGGGGGTGGTTGGTTTTAGGGTTAGTAAATAGCTAGACAACCATCTCTTGGAAATATGTAAATCTTTCAGCTCTTTTTTAAAGATGTCAATTGAATGGTATTTTCTCTTCCTATTTATATATTCATATATATTGGATAATTAGTCATAGATATGGTCCATAGAAGCAACAGTGGTTGAGCGAAGTAGTCTAGGAAAAATGACATGGATCTCAAGTATTCTAAGATCACAAATTAGGTTTCTTATTTAATTTAGAAATCGATTAATTTCCATGTGTGTGTCTCATGGAGATGTTGGGAACAAGCTTTAGTTATAGATCATTTTTTTCCTCCATTTTAACAGAATAAAAAATGCAGGTACATAATAATAAACAAAATTTACAAACTATTTAAATTTGTATAATTTAAGATATATGAAAAGGAAAATTTACAATAAAACCTATGTCAAAATGGGAACTTATCTATTGGAAATATTGAATGTCAATGTTGCTAAACTTTCTCATGCTTTTCCTTGTGAATTATGGTTTGAGTTAGCATGAAAGTGTATGAATAGGTTGGAGAAAAGAAGGAGAAGAGACATTGTGTATAGGAGAAATAAATAAAAAATGGTAATGGTTTTCTTTTTAATTTTCTTTGAAAAAAGAGTGCACATGTAGTAATAAAATGTGCACACTTTTAATAACATTCATGTGTTGCTAACATATCACTTTTTATCACTTAGAGTAAAATCTTTGTGGAGCTCAGTATGGAGGTGGTGTATGGAGGCTCAATAAGGGTTATAGACATTCAATAGGAATGTTTTGACATTCTTAGAATTTGTGTGTATTCATTATTTTCATATTGAACATGCATTTTTGTTGTAGCAGTTTTGAGAACCAATTTTGTGCAATTTCCCTAATATTCCCTTCTATTACCTTATTGTTGATTGATTGATTGAAAAATTGTCTATGGAAGTTTCTCAAATTGGAACTTCAATGGAGGTTGAGGTGAGTATATATCTGCTAATGTTTAGTTTTAAATTATCAATGGGCATAATTCATTTAGATATATTGTAGAAATTTGAACAATTTGCTGAATTATTCGCCGAGATTATCCTGGTTACACACTATTTAAGCTTTATGCATAACACATAACCTCTTCTACAATTGATCATCAATATGCGGAAATAGAAAACAGTCGCATGCGCACATAAACACAATAATTTAAGCACACATTTAACACAGGATGTACTAGGGAAAGAAATAGCTGAAAACCCCCAACTATCTGTATAATATAATGATAGAGAACATGTAACAATACATAGCACAAAGCTCTCACAGCTCTTAGCACTATCTCACATGCTACACACAAACTAGCACGGAAGCTGAACAAATCACAGGTTCAAATCTCCTCCACAAGTCTGCCTGCCTCTACTGCACAATCCAAGATGAGAATAGATCAGATCCAAGTTTGAATCCACCTGTCTTCAACTACGCAATCCTCATTGGCAATCTCAATCCATGTGTGTGCAAATCTCATGCACAGTTATGGTCACACTGATAGTCAACTGCACCCTTTCACCCACCTCTAACACTGGTCTCCACTGAACTGTCCATGCATTGTAGTTAACTAAGGTGTTCATTAGTTGAATTATGAGTTAATAATTAGTGAATTAATTATTAATTAATTCACACCACTCATCACTAGTGTATTTTCCAGTTAGACTAAATACAACTAGTTCAACTAAGTTAAACCGAACACAACTCCACCAACTGTCTCATCAACTCCACCAAACTCTGCCACTTGAGTTCTAACTGAAGTCAAACATGCATTAGCTCAACTAACCCATAAGAAAAGCGTATTTCCTTCTGCCAGCTGCATGTGCCACATCCGTAGCTCAAACTGAAGTGCTCCAAGAGGAAAAGATAATGTTTATAGTCTAAATATTATTAAGGGTTAATAATATTTGACTGATCTATTTTTAGCTCGACAGTCTAAAAATAGAAACCGCCCAATGTCTAAAAATAGAGGTCCATCTATTTTTACCAACTCGACCAATCATCCATAAATAGCATCCTGCAACTCATAGACCATGATCCATATGTATAAAAATAGACATAGTCTAAAAAATAGACTTTGCGCCAAAAATAGCCTGCGGGCCCACTTAGTGAAGGCGACTTCATTTCACTAAGCTCCATCATCTTGTTGCATTTTCAACACTCCCTCTCAACAAGATATGGATTATCTGCAACCCCTATCCTGCCTCTGTGGAATTCGAATTTTCTCCTGGTGAGCGCCTTCATCAAGATGTCAGCATCCTGATCCTTCGTGGGAATATATGAAAGTAACATGATTCTCCGTTGAACACAATCTCTAATATGATGGTACCTGATGTTGATGTGTTTGGATCTATCATGAAATACTGGATTAGCCGAGAGTTTAATACAACTTTGGTTATCACAATAAATCACAGTAGGCTCCAAATGCGACCCGAACAACCCGACCAGAATCTTCCTCATCCAAATAGCCTCGCATGCAGCCAAGCTTGCTACCATGTACTCGGCCTCCGCGGAACTGAGTGCCACAGATCTCTGCTTCCTGCTATACTAGGAAACTCCTGTCGACCCGATCCTGAAGATCCCTCTAGATGTGCTCTTTTGGTCCGTTGGGCTCCCAGCCCAATCTGCATCCATGAAGCCACAAAGCTTCACCCCATCCTCCTGTCTGTACCACAGACCATATCCCGATGTGCCTCTAAGATAATGCAATACATGCTTGCCTGCCTTCCAGAAGAGCTTGGTAGGCTTAACAATAGCTTGCGAAAGCTGGTTAACAGCATAGCATATATCGGGTCGTGTATTGACCAGATACATAAGTGACCCCACCAACTGTCTAAAGACAGTGGCATCCACTACCTCCGCTGAAGTAGCATCCTCGTTCCTACAACCTCCAGGAAGAGGAGTGTCAACAGGCTTGCATTCATGCATGTTGAACTTCTCCAGGATCTCCCGGGCATACTTACCCTGAGAAACAAACAGTCCACCACTGCGCTGCCAGATTTCCAATCCCAGGAAATAATGAAGGAGGCCCAAGTCCTTCATCTCGAACTCTCTAGCAAGATCCTCCTTGCATGAAAGTATCAACAGCTTATCACCCATCAAAATCAGATCATCTACATACAGTACAATGATCAGCAACTTCCCCTCCACCACAATCTGGTACAGGTTAGGATCCGCCTCACTCTTGGAGAATCCAAGTCCGGTGAAGTAACTGTCTATCCATATGTACCAAGCACGAGGTGCTTGCTTCAACCCGTACAGTGCTCTCTTGAGTCGGCACACATGCGACTCACTGCTGAAGATCTCGAAACCTTCGGGCTGCTCTATGTACACCTCCTCCTCAATGACTCCGTTGAGGAACGCAGTCTTCACATCCATCTGATGGATGCGCCACCCCATCTGCGCTGAGAGAGCTAGGATCATCCGTATGGAAGAGTACCTTGCGACATGTGCAAAGGTCTCCTCATAATCGATCCCCTCAATCTGTGAGAAGCCACGGGCAACAAATCTTGCCTTGTACTTCTCCACACTCCCTTCAGTCGCCTGCTTCACTTTGTAGATCCATCGTGAACCCACCACTAATTTCCCCTCCGGTCGTGGGACAATCTCCCATGCACTGTTTTTGACAATAGAATCATACTCTTCCACCATGGCATCTACCCATGCGGGATCCTCCACAGCTTCCTAAAAAGAGGATGGCTCTATCACGACACATTTGCTCATAAGAGCCATGTATCTAGTGTACCATTCCGGTGACTGTCTCTGTCTGCGCTGTGCTGTAGGTGCTCCTACAACCTTCTCTGCATCTTGAGCCAGTCGCTCAGCTTCTGTAGTGCGCTTGCGACATGTGTAACAGCCGCCGCATGAGTGTTTTTCAGCTCATGAACTTCCTCTTGTGGCTGATCCACATCCGGAAGCTCATCCTTAGGAACTAAAATCTCCTCATCTGCATTTAAGTGTGGCTCCCTCTCAAGCGAACACTTCATGGCTTTCTTGTCCTGAAATTTGATATCCCGTCGCACAACAGTCTTGCGACTGTCTGGCAAATACAATCGATAGTTGTGGGGCATATCAGTGTACCCCACAAATATTCCAACCTATGCGGTTAGATCCAGCTTCTTTCTGGCGTCCTTCATCACATGCATGTAGACAGGTGAGCCAAAAATCCTCAAATGAGAAATGTCAGGCCTCTTGCCAGAAAATGCCTCCTCCGGTGTACTCATGCCAAGAATCTTGTGAGGACAACGGTTCTGCACATACACTATAGTATTGCATGCCTCCGCCCACAAGTGAAGGGGTAGGCCCTGATCATGCAACATCGCCCGTGCAGCACCCACGATCGTTCTGTTCTTCCGCTCAGTAACCCCGTTCTGCTGTGGGTTATGGAGTGCGATGAGCTCTCTCCGAATCCCTTCTGCGCTGCAAAAGTCCTTGAATTCAGCCGAGATGAATTCACCACCATTGTCGCTCCTGAGAGCCTTCACATGCTTCCCTGATTCCTTCTCAACCAGCGCCTTGAACTCACAGAACTTGGAGTATGTCTCGCTCTTCTTCTGCATGAAGAAGATCCAACACTTCCGAGAGAAATCATCAACAAAGATCACATAGTACTTGTGCTTTTCTGTCGAAGCCACTGAGAAAGGTCCACACACGTCTGTGTGAACTCTCTCAAGGATCATCATGGCGCGACTATCCTTCTCATGAAAGGTGGATTTCACATATTTTCCTAAGGTACACCCCTTGCACTGATCTGACTGCGCAAGAGTGCCCTTAGGAAGCCCAGTAGAAATTTGCTGCAGTATCTTCAAAGCTCCATGGTGAAGGTGGCCCAATCTCCGGTGCCACAACTCGCCCTCATCCCGGCTCACCACTCCTTCCGCCTTGCATGCCATTGCTGCGCAGCCATCTACTTGCAACTGATAAAAGTTCTTGACTCGAACCCCTATCTTCTGGGTTTCTCCAGTAGTCTTACTACGCAGGAAAGCCTTTCCCTTGCTGAAGACCACATCATACCCCTTGTCTTCCAACATCGCCACAGAGATCAGATTCATCATTAATCCTGGAACATGCAAAAATTCCTTCAATATGAAGGGTTTACCAGACTCCCTCTCAAAGGAAATGGTACCGATACTGGTCGCACTGTATCTACCATCATCGCCCATCTCGATGTGCACTCCAAGATCTTTCTCCTCCAGATCTGAAAACAGATCACGATCTCCGGTCATGTGAAATGACGCACCACTGTCCAAGAACCATACTGATCCCATCACACTTGAAACCAAGCATGCGATCAGTGAAAAATCCAGTTCGAATTGAGAAGCCAATGCCTCTCCCGCTGCAGATCCAGCAGCCTTCTTATTTTTCTTCTTCTGCGGACAATTTGTGGCATAGTGTCCATGTTGGTGACAGTGAAAACACTTCACCTTGGACATGTCTTGCTTCTTGCCTTTCGCACCAGACTGAGAAGCTTTCTTGCTCTTCCCCTTCTTTGCTTTGGCAGCCAAAGCGCAATTTTCTTCATCAGATACCTTTGATGAAGATCCGTCCCAGGTAGTCCTCCTTATCTCCTCTTGCATGAGATTCGCCCAAAGTCGCTCCCATCCTGGCAATTTCTCCCGACCATTGACAAAGTCCTGATAGGAATGCCAACTCTTCAGAAGCCCAAGGAGAGCCAAGCTCACCAAGTCCTCATCATCTACAGTCACCCCCACACTTCCCAACTCATCCCTGCATTGGATGAACTTCGTGAGGTATTTGGCGATACTGTCGCCTTTCTCCATCTTAATGTTTCTGAGTTTATCTTTGAGCGCCAACTTCCTCTGGTCGCTTTTTCTCTGGAACAGATCTGTTAACGCTTTCCACATCAAGTATGGAGAAGCTTTTCCATGCAGGCTAGATACAATGTGATCCTTCACGCCCTCCAACAGAATCCTTCGACATTTCGCCATTTTCTTTTGCCAAGCCTCAACTTGAGCAGCATCAGTAGGCTTAGGGACCTCAGCATCGATGAACTCCTTCAGCCTGTTATCATCTAATACTGCCTCCATCCGGTCTTTCCATGCAACATAATTCAAACTGCCCTCAAGGGCATATTCGAGTCGCAAACCGTTGAAAGACATTTTCAACTCCGGCACCAAGAAAACAAACTGCTGCAAAACTCGAATTCCAAGCTCAAAAACTCAACTGCTTCTTGATCTAAAACCCGTGAGAACAAAGTATTTCTAGCACAGAGATCGACTGTATGGGCGTTTACTGGATATATCACCTTTCAAAGGAAAGGATGGATCCAGAGGCTACCTGGCCCGATTACAGACACTGTCTACCGAAATAAATTGCAATCACTGTAATAGATCCGATGATCAATTCAAGCTTCGATACGATGTAGAAATTTGAACAATTTGCTGAATTATTCGCCGAGATTATCCTGGTTACACAGTATTTAAGCTTTATGCATAACACATAACCTCTTCTACAATTGATCATCAATATGCGGAAATAGAAATCAGTCACATGCGCACATAAACACAATAATTTAAGCACACATTTAACACAGGATTTACTGGGGAAAGAAATAGCTGAAAACCCCCAACTATATGTATAATATAATGATAGAGAACATGTAAAAATACATAGCACAAAGCTCTCACAGCTCTCAGCACTATCTCACATGCTACACACAAACTAGCACGGAAGCTGAACAAATCACAGGTTCAAATCTCCTCCACAAGTCTGCCTGCCTCTACTGCACAATCCAAGATGAGAATAGATCAGATCCAAGTTCGAATCCACCTGTCTTCAACTGCGCAATCCTTATTGGCAATCTTAATCCATGTGTGTGCAAATCTCATGCACAGTTATGGTCACACTGATAGTCAACCGCACCCTTTCACCCACCTCTAACACTGGTCTCCACTGAACTGTCCATGCATTGCAGTTAACTGATGTGTTCATTAGTTGAATTATGAGTTAATAATTAGTGAATTAATTATTAATTAATTCACACCACTCATCACTAGTGTATTTTCCAGTTAGACTAAATACAACTAGTTCAACTAAGTTAAACCGAACACAACTCCACCAACTATCTCATCAACTCCACCAAACTCCGCCACTTGAGTTCTAACTGCCAAACATGTGGGTCCTACAGGCTCAACCAACCCCATAGAAAAGCGTATTTCTTCACAAATTGCAGATAAAAGGTATCCATATCAAATCGAAGTGCTCCAAGAGGAAAAGATAATGTTTATGCTTCAAATATTATTAAGGGTTAATAATATTTGACTGTTCTATTTTTAGCCCGACAGTCTAAAAATAGAAACTGCCCAATGTCTAAAAATAGAGGTCCATCTATTTTTACCAACTCTACCAATCATCCATAAATAGCATCCTGCAACTCATAGACCATGATCCATATGTCTAAAAATAGACTTTGCGCCAAAAATAGCCTGCGGGCCCACTTAGTGAAGGCGACTTCATTTCACTAAGCTCCATCATCTTGTTGCATTTTCAACATATATAGCTATATTCATGAATAAACTTTGCAAACACAATTTTATATATCTTGAACTAATTGCATTGGATTCACCTTCTTGATATTGTGACTATTGTAGTTGTTATTAATATGTTCTTGTTGTCAACATCTTCTTGTGAATTGAAAACTCATTTTTGTTTTTTCTTAAACTTTCCTCGTGAAGTGAATAGCTTTTTTTTGTTATTGTTCATTTAAATTTTTCCATAGAAATTCAATGCTTATCTTTGAAATCACCTTTTCTTATTATTTGGATTGTTTGATGCAAGTTATAAGGGAACATGCAAAGAAGCATTTGTGCATGATCGACATATAAGAGCTTATAGTACACGTTGTGAAAAATGCATGTGTGTTCCCCTGAGACATATGGAAACATATAACTCTATCCTTGTTATGTCAATTTGTAAATGCATGAAAGAAAACTCAAATGCCCTTATACATAAATATATATGCATCGTCAATAGATGACTATTAGGTTATTGATCTTTGAGATATTAATTATTGGTATAAGCATATAAAAATATAAATATGATGCAAAATTCAAGCTTTGTGAGACGTGAAGTTAGTTTCCTTTCATTTATGTGTTAGTAATTCGAGATATTGCTAAAACTTAGTTATGTGTTGGAATATATAAACATTGTACATTAAAGGGTGTAATTCTTTTTTATATTTCCCTATAAGGTTTAATTTACCTTAAGATGAGAACAATTCTTAATATTATTTTTCACTTGCACAATAGTGCATTATGTGATTATATAATTTTTACTGTCACAATAAGTATGCCACTTAGAAGGGCCTTATTAATTCACTTCATATTTGTCATTTGTCTCATTATTTTCTTGTTCTTAAAGTATGAATTGTAGGTTAATTTAAAATGTAAATGGTGTGCTTTGTAAAATGAGTTATGGGGTTAAGGAAAAATTCCAATTGTAAGCCCTTTGACTCAAGTGATTTTTTTCAAGTTGCCAAAAATATTGCACATGAAGTTTCAAGGACATAACTTCACTTGTGTTTGAGCTATGTATTGTTTGTTTTGTAAATATTGGTGTCTTAATTTATTTGTACTGAACAAACAATGTAGGATGATTCTGTACAAAGATCAAGCTACATATAAAAACAAATTTTATGGTGTAATATTACTTTGAATTGAAAGAAAAGAGAAAAAAAAATGATTGAAATGATTTTATTATTTTCAATTACTGCTTACCACAATGTGTAAGGTTGGAAGCTATAAAATTTACAATACATTCTATCACTAAGCATTTTAAGGGTGCTACTTTACACTATCAAACATATTTTTTTTATTTTTATTTTTGTATATATAAAATTGATCATGAATACAAATTACAAATCTTGATCATGGAAATATTGATCATAGAGTTCTATAAAGATCTTGTTAATATTATGTATGGTGATGTTCTGTACTTTATTTGTTGTTGTTCAACCCTTTCTTTTATGTTAAATTTCTCACTAAATTGACATGAAAAAAACTCATGAGACTTCATAATTTGCATGAAAACTTGAATCCTTAAGAACACATAAGACATTGAATTTATAATCTGAATGACTAATTAGCACAACAACACTAGCATACTCCATTTAAATCATTTTTGGTATCAGACCTCAAGTTCTTTACGCTTTGTTGTGCAAGAAGGGATCTAATTATTTTCAAGTTTGTGTCATGCTTACAAGGTTAAAAGTCAAAATAGGAGAAGGGGCCTTGGTTGAGAGCCCTGGTGCAGTTGGGTCAAGAGGAAGAAGGGAAAGGTTCCCAAAGTCTTCAACACCATCAAATCCTCAAGTTGAAGTTGAGTCTTCAGTGAACATGTCTCATGAAGGAGAAACTATCATGACAGAAGATGAGAGAGAATTCAGGAAGGCATTCTTTGATATGACTGAGATGGCTAAAGTCTTCTATGAGGAAACAAATGTAATGATGCAAGGAGAGAATTCAAGGCATCCAAGAGGAGAGGGTTCTCCAGGAGGAGGAGGCCATGGAGATGGAAAGAAGCCACCATCCACTCCACCACCATCTTCACCTTTCTCGTCATCATCTTCCAATATCACAACTCTTCCATGTATTCATACACATCAAAAGGAGCTGGTAAATCACCTTTTCTTAAACTTGATGTTAAATTTGAGCTTTCAATGTATAATGGTGAAGTGAATGTAGAGAAGCTGGATAATTGGATTTGTCAATTGGAGGTTTATTGCGGAATTCAGAACCTTCAAGAAGATGACATAAAGATTCAATTGTATTCCTTGAGGATGGAGGGATCAACACTTGTATCGTGGGAAGAAAAGACACAAGAGGAGATTAAAATAGTCAAATTTGATTGCTTCCATTAAAAGGAAATTCTATCCTCTAGCTTACATGCAAAAAGCTATTATTAGTTGGAAAAATTTTAGACAATTGGAAGGGAAAAGTGTGCAAGATTTTACTCATGAGTTTAGGAGAAGAGCTTTTATGTTAGGAGTTGATTTGGCCAAGATACTTTGCTGAAGTACAAAGGTGGATTGCATAGTTACCTAAAACATACCATCCTCATGTTTAATCCCACTAGTTTAGATGAGGTCTATGTGCAAGCTACACACCTTGAGGCAAGAGGGAAAAATGTACAAGATGAGGGTAAAAAGATACCATTCAAGGGTGGTTAAAAGGGAAAGGGTTTCAAGGGTAAACAAAAGAATAATGCATCCATTAAGAAATAAGGGGAGAAAACCACATGTACTCATTGTCCCAAAGAGGGTCATGATGAAGCCCATTGTTGGAAACTTCATCTAGAATTGAGGCCTAAGAAATTCAACAATAAGGGGAAACAAAAGACAACTGCTACCACACAACAGGATCTTGGATCTGATTAAGGAGACGAGACTAAAATTACAGCCATGGTCACAAAGGGAAAAGAAGCTATAGCAAGTATTAGTTCCTCAAATTGTCACAATAACACTCCAAATGAATAAGAAATAATATAGTTGTTTCATGTAAGAGTGATCTCAAAACATACAAAAATTGAAACACTATTTGATTGTGGGTCTCAAGTGAACTTAATATTTGAAGAATTAGTCAATAAGCTAAATATTGAAACCTTACCTCATCATAAGCCATACCCATTGGGTTGGATAACCAAAGATACAAACTTACAGGTTACAAGAAAATGCATTTTCCGGTTTGCAATTACCACAAACTTTATTGATGAAATTGAGTTAGATGTTGTACCACATGACATATCTGGAATTGTTTTGGTTAGCCCATATCTCTATGATAGGAAATCAGTCTTCTATTTCCATGAGAACAAGTACCACTTGTTCAAATATGGGGTGGAATATATTGTGAGAGCTCATCGCAAAAAGATAAACCTCTCTTTGGTTAATGCTGGGCAAATGAAGAGACTAGTAAACTCAAGCAAAACTTGTGTGCTTCTTATGATAAAGAAAAAGAATGATAAGGATTTTGAATCTTTGAAGATTAAAATCAGATTTTTGATGTGGTAAGTCAGCATGGTGAGATGTTTCAAGAACTAAAGGGGTTACCTCCCAAAGGGGGAATCCAACATGAGATACAACTGCAGCAGGATGTTTCACTCCCTAACATTGGCATGTATCACATGCCAATAATGGAAAGTGCAGAAATCAAGAAGCAAATCCAAGAATTGTAGAATAAAGGTATCATTGGTCCATCTACCTCGCCATGTGGTTCACCGATTGTATTGGTACCCAAGAAGGATGGAACATGGCGCATGTGTGTGGATTTCCGAGCACTCAAAAAAATCACAATAAAGAATCGTTATCCGCTCCCAAAGATTGATGATTTGCTTAATCAATTGAGGTATGCAAATTATTTTTCTAAGTTAGATTTAAGAAGTAGTTATCACCAAGTTAGAATAGCTGAAGAGGACATATGTGTTGTACATGTTAGCCCCTCCATTCAAATTTTCGGCCATCCGCCTCTCCTGAACCCTTCAAATCCCCCATCGTGGCTTAAGAAATTCGTTTTTGCTTACCATTGTCTTTCCCGCCCACGAGATACATTGGGCATAGACTAAAATCCGCGCTTTAAAATAAATCAGGCCCTAGCCCCTTTGTCGCAAGCCCCAACCACTTCCCCACATATGCCCTTAGCCTGGGACCGATCGCTGACCCCTATGGCGCTAATCGCATCCATCGCATAGCGCAAGGTTTCTGTTTGGTGCCACTTTCTGCCATCACACTTTCCGCCTTTGCGATTTGCGATCATCGCAAAATCGCATGTTCTATGGAACGCTCAGATCACCCATCGCAGATATTTTGCAATGCGATCTATCGATCACACAAACCTTCTGATCATAGTCGTCCATCCCTCCGCCAGATCCAACGGTCACTGCACTCCCCGCCAAATCGCAATCGCAATGTTTTATGTGACACCCCGCTGACCTTCCCGATCTGCGATATTGCGATTGCGATAGAACCCCCGGTCCCACCTCATACGCATTCCCATTGCATTTCATTCAATCCCCTTGTATTCCCTCCATAGTCTAAGGTTTTGCATTTTACATTAAATCTAATGTTTTATATTCATTCCGCCCATTTTTCATATGTTATCCGACCGATTGATCTCCGCCGTTGATCTCATTTTAAAATCAGACAGCCCAGATCATTTGTGTGCCCAGCTGTTGACCCGGTCTACCTCCATGTCACAATTTTCACGTGTTCGTCGTATTTCCATCCACCATTATATGTTTCATTCAATTTCTAATGTTTTTAATTAAAAACTTATGCCAGTCCATTCCTCGTCATCTTACTGCATTCTTCCACCACCCTGTATCGTTCCGCCATTTCACTCGTCCGCACAAGCCATTTCCATTAACCCCGCCACATCCATCATCCCTGTGTCTGGTTTCCCTTGATAAGTTTGTGGGTTTTGCAGGTTTATGGAAATGGAGAACTATCAGAATTCACAGCCACCATTACAGAAGCCAAGTATGCTCTAGAGGACCAATTATCAAATGCAGAATTATGGAACAAGGATCCGTGAAGATATGCTGACATGACATCCATTAAAGAGCCCGGGTTTAAATCTACTAAAGCCTCCAGGATCATTTAAATGCACAGGTTGAACAGATGAAGAATTAAAGGTGGAGATAGAGAATATCAGTGAGGAGCAAAGGATTAAAGAAGTGCATTTAAGGACTTTGGGGCTTTAACAAAACCTTTTGAAGGCAAAGTACCAGATTGAAGACCCTGCAGATCGCTAGAAAGATCTTTTCACAGAAAACAATGTCCTCAACGTTTATTTCAGCTGAGTTTTCTTCATGAAAGTACAGAATGTTCATGAAGATTTACCCCTCCGTCATGTTCCGGAAGAGATTTTCTCCCCAGTGCATTTATTTCTGAAGGCAGGTCACAAAGTACAGATAATATTACCTAGTCATTCAACAGTATGGGCGCGAATGTTTTCTGCCATTTCATTCAAATTAAGAAAATTAAATGCTCTCACCCATCTCATTTTCTAGAGTTTTCTATCTCTCCTATAAAAACCCAGAAATAAGACATTGTAAGGGTTCCAGATTTTTATCAGAAATTGGTGCTGTGAAAGGCATTTTGTATACATTTTGTAAAAACTTTTGTATGAAGGCTCAGAGCCCGTAGGGTCTCAGTGAGGAGGAGTTCTATCTGTAATGAGGATTCTGGTCTTTGATATCTCACAGTATGTAAACTTCTTTTATGTGCCTAATACAATACTTCATTTCATATATCTTCTTCTCGTATCATGATCCTGGAATGCGAGTGGCTCACTGACTTTAGGTAAGGATTCATCCTAGTTGATGCCCATACTTGAAACAGTTAAGCACTTTAAATTGGCCCAGGCATGATATACTGTTTCATATTCACTTCATCCATATTTCTGCTATATTAGTTGCTTTGAGAAGGTGCTTTTAAAACGCCATTTTCATGTATGGATTCTTAAATTGATAAGCCCATATATGGTTCTGTTGTGTATCTGGGTATCAGCTCAAGGTTAACTAGTATTCTCCTCATGTTTCTTTCACTCCATACTCCTTCTGATAACCTGATTTCTGTGGCATATTATTTGAATCCGCCCTCTTTACAGTAAATTGTCTCTTAACTATCTGATGCTTTTGTGTTGGAGCTTTGCATCTTGTTTCTGTAACATTGCTTTCCCTGTGGTAGTTTCTGTGAGGTCTGGTCACATTCAAATTAATTTCCTTGTTTTACAAGAGATAGTAGGAGAGCCTTTGGATTGACACTCCAGCTTTATTATATGCTCCTTGCTATGATAAGATGTCCTAGGCACTGGTCTATGGCAACTCTAGACTGTCTCTAGGAGGGACAATAATTGTCGACAACATCTTTCTGGCGCCGTTGTCGGGGAACGAATTTAAGAAAATCAGAATCCCTGGGCCTCGACAAATCATATTCACTCTCTAATCAGGTGAGCACAGAGAGTTGAAGAGTTGCATATCTCTCACCTTGGCGACTCCACATTTATCTATCAGGAGAATTTACTTGCAGTCCCAACTCCGCTGGGGAAGAAGCAAATGGCGTTGATTTGGTAAATCACTGTGGTGGATAGTAAGATCTTGAACCGTCCACCTGGCGACTCCACAATTCCTAAATGATTAATAGACTCCACTAGGAGACCATGTCGCAGTACAACATCAGCCATGCTGAAGACCAAGCCGCTTCACCAATGGAAGACTCTGAGCAGTTTGCAAAAATGCATCCAAGTTTCATGGCTGAGTGTCGAAATGAAATGTCACGCGGCTTGGCAAGATTAAAAGTGGAAGACCTTCCGTGGATCACTCTTCTCATCCCAAGTTGCACACCTGTGATTAATAAAATCCTTCTAAGATTGATGATTGAAAGATATGAAGCTGAGATCAAACTCTTGAAATCACAAGAAAAAAATCGAGACCTAAATAATGAGCAAGACACTTATGATGCTTTGAAGCCCACGAAAGATAAGGAGAAAAGTGATCAGGAACTGCCTGATTTCTTACCTACATCTTGTATTATGCTGATCAGAGAGTATCACGATCTAATAGCAATGGAAAATAGGGAGCGCTGCCTCGAGGAAACAAGAGACCACATAGAAGAGGCAGAATCTGATGTGGAAGAGGAGGTTCAGGAAGACATTCTGCCTCCAAATCAGCAAGTACAAGAAACTGAGAGCTGTTGCTCTTCTGCTCAAAGGAACACAAAACAATCTTATCCTTTGACAGAAGGAGAGACCACTCAGATATCAAATCAGCAGCCCACCTCAGAAATCTTCTATGGAACACACACTCTTGCTCATTCATTTTATGAGTTTGATGGTACAAATCCCATTTCTCACTCTCCCATTGAGTTTGATGATTCGGATCTGGAAAACTACTCCGAGGATCAAGACGAAGAAAGACCTGCTGAGAATCCGACAGGTCTGATCGGTGACATTGTTTATGATTATGACTTTCCTAGTTATGATCTATTTGATGATGATTGTTTCCAGAGAGAAGCTGAGTCTGCAGAACCATCATCAGTAGACCCATGGGAAGAAAGTTAGGGCCAACAACTCCAGAGGAGCAGTGAACCTAGTCAGCCTATCTATGACACTGATGGGGAGAGTTATGTAAGCATCAATGATGAGTGTCATGTGATTGGTGATCAAGAGTCTTTCCTTTCAGAAGAGGAGGAGAGCAATGAAGAGATTCTTGAGCAAGATGAAAATATCGAGCCTTCTCTTGAAAAAGAGGAAGTAAAGGAACAAGCCCCTGCTCAAGAATACATAGATCTCTTCACGGAGCTCAGCACAGCAGTGCAAAACATGTCAGAGCTCCAAAGGGACTCAGCTCCCATATACGACGAGTCCTCTAGTCCAAAAAATGAAGAAAACGAGGGAGATTCTCTTCCCCAAGAGAGTCTTGTTCTGGATCCAGTGGAAGAAGAAGAAATCCTGGATGAAGCCTGCCTGCTACATATTCATCACCAGGTATCATATCATGATCCTTATGCCCACTTCCTGCAAACATTTGACGAAGGATCAAGGGTCTTTTCTAGCAACATGTTGCCAGCAGAGAGAAAAATTTTCAAAGCTGCTATTATGGAACAAAAAGAAGAGATACCACTGCCTTTCGAAATACAAGAAGAAGGTGATCAGGCTTTCAAGAGCCATATTGAAGATGCAGTGGAAAACGCCAAAATCAAAGCTGCCCAGGATGAAGACAGCCTACCAATCACAGAAGGCCTAAAAGAAGAGCTGGTACATCATGTGTTCATTGATCCTGTGGCAGAATATATGAAGGCCCTGATTTGCTCAAATTCCCCAGCATTGATCCTTTTCTAGGGCCAGATTCATCAAGAATGGTCACCATTGATGATGACCGTATTTTTGAAGAACCACATGCAAGGAACCCTGTGGTTATCTTTGACAGGCAGTCAGTGCTCCTTTCCCTTTTTGTTACTGCTTGACTGGCTGCATTGGCATTATTGTATCACCTAGAGCATCAAAGATTCCTAGGTTAGAGTAGGGTAGGTAGGAAAAATTCAATAAAGCTCAGCCTGTGAGCATGTAGTTAGTTGTTCCAATTTCTGCAAAGTCCAGCAAGCTAGACAGTCTAATCCTGGCTTGGTTGTTTTTCAATTTCTATCTTAGAATGTAGTGAAGAAATCTGCTAGACAGTCTAATCCTAGCAGATGTAGTTTAGGTAGAGAAAAATATGAGACCAACAGTTTAATCTGGCCTCATGGAGTAATAAGGGTAGTAGTAGAATAGGTTTATTTCTCATGTTTGTAAAAATTGATGAATCCTGAGGTGAGAAGTTGAAATGCTGAAGAACAGGGCCTGCATAGAAGATGATCAGGTGGTCTGCGAGTTCTCGACACGCCCAAGGATGAACGTGCCGTCCCCATATGGAGCCGATGTTGTACATGTTAGCCCCTCCATTCAAATTTTCAGCCATCCGCCTCTCCTGAACCCTTCAAATCCCCCATCGTGGCTTAAGAAATTCGTTTTTGCTTACCATTGTCTTTCCCGCCCACGAGATACATTTGGCATAGACTAAAATCCGCGCTTTAAAATAAATCAGGCCCTAGCCCCTTTATCGCAAGCCCCAACCACTTCCCCACATATGCCTTTAGCCTGGGACCGAGCGCTAACCCTTAAGGCGCTAATCGCATGCATCGCATAGCGTAAGGTTTCTGTTTGGTGCCACTTTCCGCCATCGCACTTTCCGCCTTTGCGATTTGCGATCATCGCAAATCGCATCCATCGCAAAATCGCATGTTCTATGGAATGCTCAGATCACCCATCGTAGATATTTTGCAATGCGATCTATCGATCACGCAAACCTTCTGATCGTAGCCGTCCATCCCTCCACCAGATCCAACGGTCACCGCACTCCCCGCCAAATCGCAATCGCAATGTTTTATGTGACACCCTGCTGACCTTCCCAATCTGTGATATTGCGATTGCGATAGAACCCCCGGTCCCACCTCATACGCATTCCCATTGCATTTCATTCAATCCCCTTGTATTCCCTCCATAGTCTAAGGTTTTGCATTTTACATTAAATCTAATGTTTTATATTCATTCCGCCCATTTTTCATATGTTATCCGACCGATTGATCTCCGCCGTTGATCTCATTTTAAAATCAGACAGCCCAGATCATTTGTGTGCCCAGCTGTTGACCCGGTCTACCTCCATGTCACAATTTTCACGTGTTCGTCGTATTTCCATCCACCATTATATGTTTCATTCAATTTCTAATGTTTTTAATTAAAAACTTATGCCAGTCCATTCCTCGTCATCTTACTGCATTCTTCCACCACCCTGTATCGTTCCGCCATTTCACTCGTCCGCACAAGCCATTTCCATTAACCCCGCCACATCCATCATCCCTGTGTCTGGTTTCCCTTGATAAGTTTGTGGGTTTTGCAGGTTTATGGAAATGGAGAACTATCAGAATTCACAGCCACCATTACAGAAGCCAAGTATGCTCTAGAGGACCAATTATCAAATGCAGAATTATGGAACAAGGATCCGTGAAGATATGCTGACATGACATCCATTAAAGAGCCCGGGTTTAAATCTACTAAAGCCTCCAGGATCATTTAAATGCACAGGTTGAACAGATGAAGAATTAAAGGTGGAGATAGAGAATATCAGTGAGGAGCAAAGGATTAAAGAAGTGCATTTAAGGACTTTGGGGCTTTAACAAAACCTTTTGAAGGCAAAGTACCAGATTGAAGACCCTGCAGATCGCTAGAAAGATCTTTTCACAGAAAACAATGTCCTCAACGTTTATTTCAGCTGAGTTTTCTTCATGAAAGTACAGAATGTTCATGAAGATTTACCCCTCCGTCATGTTCCGGAAGAGATTTTCTCCCCAGTGCATTTATTTCTGAAGGCAGGTCACAAAGTACAGATAATATTACCTAGTCATTCAACAGTATGGGCGCGAATGTTTTCTGCCATTTCATTCAAATTAAGAAAATTAAATGCTCTCACCCATCTCATTTTCTAGAGTTTTCTATCTCTCCTATAAAAACCCAGAAATAAGACATTGTAAGGGTTCCAGATTTTTATCAGAAATTGGTGCTGTGAAAGGCATTTTGTATACATTTTGTAAAAACTTTTGTATGAAGGCTCAGAGCCCGTAGGGTCTCAGTGAGGAGGAGTTCTATCTGTAATGAGGATTCTGGTCTTTGATATCTCACAGTATGTAAACTTCTTTTATGTGCCTAATACAATACTTCATTTCATATATCTTCTTCTCGTATCATGATCCTGGAATGTGAGTGGCTCACTGACTTTAGGTAAGGATTCATCCTAGCTGATGCCCATACTTGAAACAGTCAAGCACTTTAAATTGGCCCAGGCATGATATACTGTTTCATATTCACTTCATCCATATTTCTGCTATATTAGTTGCTTTGAGAAGGTGCTTTTAAAATGCCATTGTCATGTATGGATTCTTAGATTGGTAAGCCCATGCATGGTTCTGTTGTGTATCTGGGTATCAGCTCAAGGTTAACTAGTATTCTCCTCATGTTTCCTTCACCTCACACTCTTTCTGATATTTGATTTCTGTGACATATTATTTGAATTGGCCCTCTTTACAGTAAATTGTCTCTTAACTATCTGATGCTTTTGTGTTGGAGCTTTGCATCTTGTCCCTACAACATTACTTTCTCTGTGGCAGCTTTTGTGAGTTCTGGTCCCATTTAAATCAACTTCCTTGTTTTACAAGAGATAGCAGGAGAGATTTTGGATTGACACTCCAGCTTTATTATATGCTCCTTGCTATGATAAGATGTCCTAGGCACTGGTCTATGGCAACTCTAGAATGTCTCTAGGAGGGACAATAATTGTCGACAACAATATGGAAGACAACATCTAAAACTAAACAAGGATTGTTTGAGTGGCTTGTTATGCCTTTTGGTCTTTGCAATGCTCCAGCTACTTTCATGAGAGTTATGAATTATGTATTAAGACAATTTCTAGATGAGTTTTTCATTGTCTACTTATATGATATTTTGGTATTGAACAAATCACGAGAAGATCATGTCATGCATATGAACAAGGTGCTTGATGTCTTGAGAAAAGAGAAATTGTTTTTGAAGATGTCAAAATGTGAATTTGGAAAAACTTATTTAGTGTATTTGGGACATATTGTTGGAGGCGGTGAGCTAAACACATTAGGGGAATTTTTAGGTATAAAATGGTCCTCCTAAGGAAATTACAAAATAATAGTGGAAAAAAAAAAAAAAAAAATTGATTACATCATCAAATTTTAGAGGGAAAAAAGAAAAAACTACTTTTTCAACTTATCTCCCAAATTTTTTACTCAAATTTCGAGCAGGAGTACTCAGTGGATGTAAAATTTAATTCCTCATTCAAGGAGTACCCATGTTGCATACTTTTGATGGATCCTGCTACACGAAAAATGAGAAATACATGAAAAACATGATTGCAATCACGATTTTTCATGTATTTCTCATTTTTTGTGTAGCAAGGTCCATTGAAAGTACACAACATGGGTACTCCTTGGATGAGGAATTAAATTTTGCATCCAATGATTACTCTCGCACTAAATTTAAGTAAAAAATTTGCGAGATAAGTTGAAAATACGAGTTGAAAAAGTGGTTTTATTATTTTATTATTTTTTAATATTTTTACCCTTTTACTTAAAAAATATTGAATCATCCCCCATGGTTGACATCATCATCTTGAATCCTATTATCTATTATAAAGTTTATTTTGGTTTTATATTTTTTTTTGGAGGCCCATTTTAGACCTCAAAATTCCCCTAATGTAGACCCCGCTAAAGTTGAGGTCATTGTGATTTGGCCTACACCTAAGTCAGTCATGGAGGTAAGAAGTTTTCTAGGGAAAACATGGTATTGGAGGAAGTTCATTGCTAATTTTTCCTCTATTGCAGCTCCGTTACATGCATTGATGAGTGTTAAGAAAGTCTTCCAGTGGGGAGGCAATCAACAAAAATCATTTGATGCTTTGAAGCAAAAGATCAGTTCAGCCCCAATATTAGCATTGTCGGACTTGAGACAGCCCTTTGAGATTCAGACAGATGCAAGTGACTATGCCATGGGTGCAATCCTCTTACAACATGTTAAGCCTATTTCATTCCATTCAGAAATGTTTAATGATGCAACAATAAATTATCCTACATATGACAAGGAGCTATATGTGTTGGTACAAAGTGAGAAGAAATGGAAACATTATTTGATGGGAAAGGAAACCATCATTCACACTGATCACCAACCGTTGCCATACTTGCAATCACAAACAAAATTGCAGCAGTCAAGGCACTTTTGATGGATGGGATTCTTGCAGCAATTCCACTTGGTTATCAGATATAAGAAAGGTATATAGAACAAGGTTGTTGATATGCTTTCTTGGCCTATTATAAATGCAACTAATTTACTCAAGAATACTTTTATAAAGCATACTCCATTCAGATCACAAAAGACACTTGAATAGAATTGTTTGAGCAATGGTTCTAAAAAGCTCTCAACAAGGATTTCCCTTTCTCAATCACTTTGCAATCACTCTCTCTCCGTCAAAGAAGCATAAAAGACACTCTCAATGGTGGAATTCTCTTCTCAATGGTATGCTTAATTTCCAGGGATAAATTTTGGAAGCATAACAATGCACTACTTCTTCTTGTTTTTGTCTCTCCATGAACTTGTATTTTTAGATTTTTTTGGGCACTCCTTCCCTCCTTTGGCTCATCAATGTGGTGGTTTCCTCATAAAAGGGATGAGAGCTACCATCTCCTTGCCTATAAGGCTTCTTGGGGTTCAAGGCTTGAATATTTCAGCCCATCATGTCAACATTTCGAGTGTGTTTCATGCAGTTCGCGACGCAAGGTGATGATTGGAATGTTTTTCGCAACTGCGCGACTATTAAAGAAACCACCACACGATTTTTAATTTCTAGTAATGGTGTACCCACGCAGTTCAATTTTGTAACTTGAACCTTAGGAAAGTTTTTAGTTTTTGGTATTCATGGTTCATCAACCTCTGTATGTGATGATCACTGACTTTGAGTGTTTTCTATTGCGTACATATGAGTGTACGATTTTCACATGGTAACAACCAATATCATAATAATTGATATGGTGACCCATAATTACATAGAAAATACAATGGAACCTCTCTGTTATTATAAGGAGGCTAATCAAATACCATAAATCACTCATATATTCAGTTACCTTTGAATGGGAAATATGTGAACTATTCCATGCAAAGATTCTTCTTTCTGGGATCAAGGGGGTGGTTGGTTTTAGGGTTAGTAAATAGATGGACAATCATCTCTTGGCAATATGTAAATCTTTCACCTCTTTTTTAATGATGTCAATTGAATGGTATTTTCTCTTCCTATTTATATATTCATATATATTGGATAATTAGTCATAGATATGGTCCATAGAAGCAACAGTGGTTGAGCGAAGTAGTCTAGGAAAAATGACATGGATCTCAAGTATTCTAAGATCACAAATTAGGTTTCTTATTTAATTTAGAAATCGATTAATTTCCATGTGTGTGTCTCATGGAGATGTTGGGAACAAGCTTTAGTTATAGATCATTTTTTTCCTCCATTTTAACAGAATAAAAAATGCAGGTACATAATAATAAACAAAATTTACAAACTATTTAAATTTGTATAATTTAAGATATATGAAAAGGAAAATCTACAATAAAACCTATGTCAAAATGGGAACTTATCTATTGGAAATATTGAATGTCAATGTTGCTAAAATTTCTCATGCTTGTCCTTGTGAATTATGGTTTGAGTTAGCATGAAAGTGTATGAATAGGTTGGAGAAAAGATGGAGAAGAGACATTGTGTATAGGAGAAATAAATAAAAAATGGTAATGGATTTTTTTTAATATTCTTTGACAAAAGAGTGCACATGTAGTAATAAAATGTGCACACTTTTAATAACATGCATGTGTTGCTAACATATGGCTTTTTATCACTTAGAGTAAAATCTTTGTGGAGCTCAGTATGGAGGTGGTGTATGGAGGCTCGATAAGGGTTATAGACATTCAATAGGAATGTTTGGACATTCTTAGAATTTGTGTGTATTCATTATTTTCATATTGAACATGCATTCTTGTTGTAGCAGTTTTGAGAACCAATTTTGTGCAATTTTCCTAATATTCCCTTCTATTACCTTATTGTTGATTGATTGATTGAACAATTGTCTATGGAAGTTTCTCAAATTGGAACTTCAATGGAAGTTGAGGTGAGTATATATCTGCTAATGTTTAATTTTAAATTATCAATGGGCATAATTCATTTAGATATAGAGCTATATTCATGAATAAACTTTGCAAACACAATTTTATATATCTTGAACTTATTGCATTGGATTCACCTTCTTGATATTAGGACTATTGTAGTTGTTGTTAATATGTTCTTGTTGTCAACATCTTCTTGTGAATTGAAAACTCATTTTTGTTGTTTCTTAAACTTTCCTGGTGAAGTGAATAACTTTTGTTTGTTATTGTTCATTAAAATTTTTCCATAGAAATTCAATGCTTATCTTTGACACCACCTTTTCTTATTGTTTGGATTGTTTGATGCAAATTATAAGGGAACATGCAAAGAAGCATTTGTGCATGATCGACATATAAGAGCTTATAGTACACGTTGTGAAAAATGCATGTGTGTTCCCCTGAGACATATGGAAACATATAACTCTATCCTTGTTATGTCAATTTGTAAATGCATGAAAGAAAACTCAAATGCTCTTATGTGTTAGTAATTCCCAATATTGCTAAAACTTAGTTATGTGTTGGAATATATAAACATTGTACATTAAAGGGTGTAATTCTTTTTTATATTTCCCTATAAGGTTTAATGTACCTTAAGATGAGAACAATTCTTAATATTATTTTTCACTTGCACAATAGTGCATTATGTGATTATATAATTTTTATTGTGACAATAAGTATGCCTCTTAGAAGGGCCTTATTAATTCACTTCATATTTGTCATTTGTCTCATCATTTTGTTCTTAAAGTATGAATTGTAGGTTAATATAAAATGTAAATGGTGTGCTTTTGTAAAATGAATTATGGGGTTAAGGAAAAATGCCAATTGTAAGCCCTTTGACTCAAGTGATTTTTTTCAAGTTGCCAAAAATATTGCACATGAAGTTTCAAGGACATAACTTCACTTGTGTTTGAGCTATGTATTGTTTGTTTTGTAAATATTGGTGTCTTAATTTATTTGTACTGAACAAACAATGTAGGATGATTCTGTACAAAGATCAAGCTACATATAAAAACAAATTTTATGGTGTAATATTACTTTGAATTGAAAAAAAAGAGAAAAAAAAAGTGATTGAAATGATTTTATTATTTTCAATTACTGCTTACCACAATGTGTAAGGTTGGAAGCTATAAAATGTACAATACATTCTATCACTAAGCATTTTAAGGGTGCTACTTTACACTATCAAACATAATTTTTTTTTTTTTTTTTTTTTTTTTTTTAAATTATAAAATTGATCATGAATACAAATTACAAATCTTGATCATGGAAATATTGATCATAGAGTTCTATAAAGATCTTGTAGGAAAAGCCAAAGCTCATTACTCCAAGATTTACCATAGCTCCAACATTCTAAGGTATTTTCTATTTTATTATACTTTCGTATAATTTCTTGTGCATCTATTGTAGTCACTGTTATCACTTCTACTTTTGGGCCTACTAACTTAACTCTTTGTAGATTCTCTAATACCTTTGAACAACCAAACACCCTTACTTTTTGGAGTGTTTTGAGATTCAAATAACTTTCTGGCAATCTGTGTAATGCTTCACATTGCACTATGCTCAAAGTATTGAGCATAGGCATTGCCCCATCTTTTATTAATGGTAATTCTTCTAATTCATTTAAATAAACTAAAGAAAATATTTCTAATAAAGAAAATGCTCCAATCTCACCAAACTCTTTAGGAAATTTCCTCAACTTTTCACAATTAAAAATATCTAATCTCTTCAAACTCCTGAGCTTATGCAAATCCGGAAGGTCCTGTAACGTAGCACAATTCCACAATTTAAGATGCATCAAATTGTGAAATTCGGAAAATTTACTCTCCATCTTAACCACGTGGGAGCACTGTAAAGTGAACCTTCTCAACTTTGACATGTTGAATATGTCGGAAGGTAACTCTGTCATCGATGTAAGCTGCAACTCGAGCGTCTCCAATTGAAACATGCTCCCGAATGTCCCTTCACTAATTGTTTCTCCGTTGTTTTGTACACATAACACTTTTAGTTGCGTCAGACTACTCAAATCCGCAATGGAAGCCACTTTTTTTTTATCACGTGTTGCCCACACGTTATTGCAGTATCTGATGTCTAACAGCTGCAAAGAGGTAAGTCCTGAGATGCTACCAGGCAAACTTTTCAAATCATCACACTTATACATGTCCAGATACCTTAGGCATCTCAACCTGTCGATGTCAGACGGTAATTCTGTGATGCTGGATCTCTCAAGATCAAGGATTTGGAGGTTTGGGAGAGCTGTGAGAGATGCAGGTAGCCTTTTCATGGGCACGCCTACTAATCTGAGGCATGCTAGTTGTTTTAGACACCCCACACTCTCTGGCAATGACTGTACTGACGTGTCACTCAAATCAAGAACCTTGAGAGAAATCATACTACCAATCACCTTTCTTGGAATTTCTGTTATTTGGTTTCTCGCCATCAACAGCGCACAGATATTTGGATCTCTCCATGATTCAGGAAGCGAACTCAATACATTGCTGTTCAACAAAATTCGAGTGCGTCCTGAACACTCATTTTGATTCAACGCCTTCAAACCCCTACCTGTGCGGCAGTAGAAGTTTTCTTCCATTTCAGCAATGTGTATGCCCAAACCACGAACGACGTCGTGCATCCTAACACAGATCACGCGCCCCTTGATGTCTGTGAGTATGGGTTCCACCAAACACCGATCTGCTAAAACCTTCACATAAATTCTTCCCATCTCGAATGGGTCTTCGTGGCCAGGCTGATCTTGCACCTTCTTTGTTGCAAGCAGACCTTCTCCCACCCACAATGGAATCAACTCACCTTCGACCTCAAAAACCTCGTCCTCTAAGAAGGCGGCAGCTAAGTAGAGAAAGCATAATTGCAGATTGACGTGATAGTTGCCCAGAGAGTCGTAACTCCACCTTAACCGATCATAGAGATCTGCATGTTGTTGACTCTGGACTGCCAATTCCCATTCATGTGCATCAGTCAGGCCTGCCATTGACCTCCCAATTACTTTAATTGCAAGGGGAAGCCCTCCACATTTGGCGCACACAAGCCTTGCCGTTTTCTCGTCAATGTTTGCTGCCACATTTCCATCATTATGTGGAAAAGCATGATAAGCAAACAATTCCCAGCTTTTTTCTTCTACCAAATCTGTCATTGCTAACATAGACTTCTCTGAAACTCCCATCTCCAGCAGTGCTCTGTGATTCCTTGAACTCACAACAATCTTGGAGTGGGAGTGATGGATGAGCAGGGCCACACCTAATTCCTCCAGCAGTTTCCCACCGTCTCCCCAGACATCATCTAAGAAGAGAGCAAACCTTTTCCCCTCCATTCTCTGGTTCAACCAGACTTTTACATCCTCTTCCGTCATATTTTGAGACAATTCTACATTTGTTTGAATTGTGACTTGTCTACAAAGATCATTCCTAAGGCTTGCAAAGGAGGGAGACTGCGAAACAGTGAGCCAAAGCAACAGACCATGGTTAAAGAATTCTCTCACCTTTTGGCAGCTGAAGAGTCTCTTAAGAAGAAGAGTCTTGCCGGATCCACCCTTCCCAACAACACCAATGCGGGAGAGAGACTCAACATGATCTGCATCGATCACCCACTTCTCCAGGGTTGTAAATGCTTTCTCTTGTCCGACTATAAGGGGTTCCCCGATTAAGAAGCCGCCCACAGAAGTTGGAGCAAGACCTTCAGAGACGGGTTGCAGAAGTGCTGCTCGAAGCTTGCCCGCTTTCTCCGAATCGCCATCTGCATCTGCTGCTGTAATTGGACCAGCGAACAGAGCCTGATGTTTTTCAATGTCTGAAATCAAACTAGTGATCCTCCTCAGTTTGATAGCGAGAAATCACATCACACTTTGGTATATACTAAGCACTTTTGCGCCATTGCTAGTGCTTGCTGGAGAAGCGAGTGCAAGTTTGAAACCCATGTATTAATGGCTGAAACATTAATATCACTTCCAGCAGTGGAATTTCCTCCTCCTATTCAATTCGAGACGGCATTGATGGATATCCGCTACCATAGGCCTGATTGTGGTAACCACATCTCTTAGAGACTCCAACTCTTTCTTGCAGCTGACTGCAATGCCAACGTGGTGGAAGAATCGGCTGATTGCCATGTCAATGCCGACACCAATAAATCCAGAGAGGAGACCTGGATCAGGCATGATATAATATGATTTTGCCACAGCAGAATCCCTTTTTATAACACAACAGAAGCAGTCACAGAGACGGCTGAATATATATTTGAAAATCTCAAGCTAACAAAACTTGGCTAACGAAAGCCTTGAGCTCAGGAGGAAGGCAGCAGAAATTGGAAGAGCAACCCCTAACGGTGCAGCAGTATCTGGAAAGTATTCGTAAACGGATGATGATTGGTTCGATTGGGATTGGGATTGCATTGCAGAGTGCGATGATTGGCTCGATTGGGATTGCATTGGGATTAGAATAAAGATGAAACACGAACAATTTTCTTTTCGTGTGGTGTCCAAGTATCCAAGTTTGGCATCCAAGTGAGTGAGTGGGGGAGGCACTTTGCTGATGCGACGTTGGAATAATTGGGTTACGTGGCAAGACGTGCATCACACTGTTTATTTAAAGAGAGATATTTACCTCACCGACGGAGTGGCTTCTTTGCCCCCACCATAAAGATGATGAGCATAAAGACATTCAAATAATTAATTGGTGGTTTTTCTTTATGTAAAGGGGAGCATATTTGTATTATTATTTTTTTTCCAAAGAAAAATGAATTGGATAACTTTCTTAAGCTAAGGAGAATCCTGAGATCATATTTAATTTATTTCAAAGAGAGCATATCTAAGTAGCATAAGCATAGTTGTGTGTAAAGAAAAATATGTTTACTTCACCGATAGTGCAGCTTCCTTACCCCACCATAAAGATGAGCATTAGGGACATTCAGATAATCATTTGGTGGTCTTTCTGTATGTAAAGCGAGGCATATTTCTATTTCTATTCTTTCTTTTCGCACGAAATAAATCCTTCATAGAACTTTCTTTATGTAAAGAGAATCTGACCTTATATTTATTTTGAAAAGCTTATATTTAGTTTATTTGGAAGAGATTATATCTAAGTAGCATAACCATAACCATAGCAGCAGAACCATAATTCATAGCTTAGGAAAGCTACTAAGTGAATCTAACTCAAAATGTTTTCTATTTCGTTGAATTAATTATATATATATCTATATATATATATATATATCTATATATATATAATCTTCTAATTTAATTTTTATTGTGTTGTTTAATGATAATATATATTTTTTAAATTTGGTTGTTTAAGTATTTTTTTATATAATTAGTTGTTGATATGATGTTTTTTTATCCAAAATATTATAAAGAATTTTATATAGTATGAAGTTTTAATTAGACACCATTTGCGATCAAAGACACATTTAGATTATTGTTATTTTTTCATAGTCTTAAGAAATGTAAAAATAATTAATAAACTATTTTATTGCAAATGTGGTAATACAACCAACCTAGATCCATCTTAATCCAATATCTATCAAGCCCTCATAGGGATCCAATCTCTCGGAGGTGAAACTCTTTTTTGAGTGCAAGACTTGAGGAAATGATTGCACCTCGCAGATGTGATCCCTCTCAAGGCTTGATCGATCCAGGTTAAGATGGATCTAGGCCGGTTATATAATACTATATAATACCTATATTTGTATATATGTGTCTCTTTCTTATTCCCTCTATCTCACCCCACAAACATACGTACTCTCTCTCTCTATATCTATCTATCTCTCCCTCTCTCTCTCTCTCTCTCTCTCTCTCTCTCTCTCTCTCTCCATTTCTCCTTTGTCACTCCCTCTCTCCCTCTCCACCTTTCTCCTTATGTATTTCACCACCATAGGCTCTATTTACTCAATTAATAATATCCATAGTAAAGTGGGGTGAATATGCACCATTAAGAATATTTTCACTGCTATAAAATATTTTCATTGTGAAATAAGTTATGTTTTTGGGGCATGTGGAATTGATAAGCCAGGTTAATTACCCATGGTATTGTAACAAAACATATTTGGTAAGTTAATAATATCCATGATAAAGTGGGAGTGAATATTCATGGTTAACAATATTTTCATACCGATATAAAATATTTTGATTATTTAACAAGTTATGCTTTTGGGCATGTGGTATTGATAATCCATGGTATTGGCCCATTGTATTGTAACAAAACCTATATTTTACAAGTTAATAATATCCACCGTGAAGTGGGATGAATATATTAAGTATCCATTGCCTGACTTAAGATGTCTATTTAACAATGTCTAGCTTTTAATGGTGGTTATCGAAACTTAATGGGTTTTCATGTCGCTCATTACCTGCGAGTGTTCGTCGAATTATGGTTCCCGTTTTATCTTCGTTATACCGGGTTTCTTTGCTTGCATGCCATTCTAACTCAAGGGTATTTACGCGTTTTTCATTTTTTTTCTCTCTCCGCTTGAGTCAATTGCCATATATTTTAGTGACTTTTCCTTGCCAACCCCTATTGTCAATCCCCGTATCCAAATTCCCCGTCGGGATGGTTTCCAGCCTCCGACTGTCTCGATTGGGGCTTGAATTACTCGAGATGGCGTCCGCGTCTCGTACCTATGAGTTAGCATGCATGGCCATGCAAGACCACCCCGTTAATAGCATTTTTGGTGTTTCGTCTCCGAACCCGCTCCCCTCATTTCTCTTCTATCAAGATATTGGCTCTCTACAAGGTCCGTGGGAGCAATTCTCCGTCTTAAGACCTCAACATATTTTTAATAGCTTTCCAACTCGTTATAGAACCACTGGGAGGGTTATAGGAGCCTTTGTTCAAATAGGCCGCACCCTCGTCCTCAGTGCGGGGTTTCCGGGGTCCGGGTATTTGCGTTGTATGTATCCTCCCCCTCACCGTCTAAGCTCAATTGCTATAATCTCATCCCGCATTTCAATCTTAGTTCAACGACTTCTTGTTATTTTACCACCCTCGGCGTAACAGTAGGGTTGTCTATTACTCGGTAACGATGGCCGTTGTGGGACCTATCTACCTGCATGCAAACATTTATTGACTTTTTCTTGTGATATATATGCCTCTTTAAATTAATAACAGTGTTTCTTGTCATTGTCCAAGGAATTGCAACAACAAAGTCAAAAGTTTGTACTTTGGAATACAAATATGGTAAAAGGACAACCACCAAGAACCAGTGTAAAGTGATAAAGGCAAATCGAAACTTGCCTACCGCAAGGTCCAAGAGCTGGGAAGAAAATAAAAAAAAAAGGAGGTTTTGGAAAACCTTCGATGTTTATTATTCTATAGGCAATCCTCCATGTTCGCAATCTTATACATGGATGGGAGAGAGACTCGCAACAACAAAGAGTGAGATAGACATACATGAGGGAAGAAATGGACTTCATCAAAGACCCCGGCAACACAAGAGGGAGACTGCCTTTTTCATCAAGCCTATTCACACATATTGGACGCTCTTCAAATGCATTTGGCCAAGGTCACAGGAGCTTACGTTAGAAATGGGATGAGACCCCCAAGTGGTTTTTGTTTTGCAAGATATCAAAAGAGATACAAGAGATCCGTGTTTCACAACATCATGCTACAACCTGCCTTGGATGAATAGATGTCACTTTGCAAATACCACTGTGTCGATATGCTCGTCTCCAGTGTCAAAGACCCAACACATGTTGAATCTTCCGATGATCGACCAAATATTTCCTTAGTTTTCTTATGTATTTTGTGGATAGCATTTATCAAGGCATAACCTAACTTGTTAGGAATAGTAGAATGGACATAATGTGCTATTAGAAAGATTAAACTTTTCCAATATTGGATGGCTTTTAACTCTTTAAGGTGGCCAACAGAATTGGAGTTTCCTTCGTTAAAAGTTGTTGAGGCCACCAAGTTTTGACGTAAGTTGCAACCCTCGCTCGCTTTTTTTATTAATAGGAAATAGAAAGGCACTGCTAAATTTACCAAAAAAAATATCCATGGTTAAGAATCTTGTATTGTTATAAAAAATTTTGTTGTCAATAAGTTATTTTTTGGTGCTGTGGTATCGAGAAACCATGGTATTGGTCCATGGTATTGTAACAAAGCCTATTCACAAAATAACAAAAGCAAGATGTAACAAATTGAATTTTATTATTTTTATTATTTCTTAACTTTTTATTATTAATTGAGCCAACATTTAAATTTAACTTTTTAACTTCTTTTATTTATTACTTTTAACTTTTTATTATTATTTAAGCCAACATTTAAATGCTTGCTGCATATCTTCACATCACTTTAACTTTTTTTTAATTTTTTTAATTGGGCCGACATTTAAAATTGTTTACATACTTACATTACATCTACACATCTAACCTATATTGTTGTAGAGCGCTCTCGCGTGACAACTATCCTAATATAATTCAAGTTGAAATATGATGATGATCGAACAAGCAAATAGATGCAATACATTACTTATTATTGAGAAAATAATGAGTTGCTTCCAATACAACTACAATGAGTATCCCAATTAACTAGTGCAAACCAAAAAATCAACAATTGTCACAATGGTACTGTTCATTCAATTGATAAAGCGATATTGATTCATATCAATTTTCAAAGGGAATGTTTATCATCACACTAAGAAGTCCATTAACAATCACTAAAACTATTCACATCACATATGCATGAACAAATTTACTATAGAAAACTTATAAGAAAAACTATAATACATGTTAGAATCAATCATTGTTCTCCTTTGATCTTATAAGCTTCTGATTTTATAGAAAATTAAAAAGTATAAGCTGCCCAAAGTCCTCATTTTGTACTTTTCCATTCTCTTCCAAAAATAAAAAGTCCTTTCTTTCTTAGTTTTCAGATTGCATTGCAATGTAAGTACCCCTTAAGACTTCGATTTCCCTAAGGGTAGTTAAGTGGTGACTCTTCAACTTCTCTCACTTTGTCATACTTTAATACAAGATATATTTTTTTTTTAATTTCAAAATATGGGAATGTCGATTGTTACAAGATGACATGATCCTCCACTTAAACCCCAAGATTTTGTGAAGGGTGCACTATTTAGATTTGATAACAGTCACAAGATCATGTTGATCCTATTGGGAAATAAATCCTCCATTGTTATATGATATTCTATGCCACTTTATGAGAGGGTTTGTAAATCCATTTCTAATGAAACCATGACGGAGTACAATTTTACTTCATTGAAGGCTCTACAAAATGTTGTTTTCGAGAATTTTGAGTTGATTTACTAGTAAATACATCAAATAACTATTCTCTAGCATTGATCACATCATCTAAATCTCTATTAACTTCTTGGTCTTTCCTTGGCTCTCCTTGACCTTCAATAGCCGTTATTTTATTCACTTCGATCAATCTTTATTCCAAGAGTGGTTCCTTTGATATAAATCCACTAACTTGGCTAAATATTTTTCTAGCTTCTCTTCGAGTCTTCAAGTCTCTATTCACATCAACATATTCATAACATAGCCCTCTTCGCAATTATTTGGATTTATTGGGTAAGATCAAGGTCTTCCTTAGGCCATTTCTTTAGCTAGTCCACAACACTCAACACTCCTTTTAATTGTGCACCTTTTCCTTTGGCTTACTCCTAGAGGATAGGATATTTCAGAGAATCCTATGCATGTGTTGAAGGAAAATATATTCTTGATTAATTTTTGCTTTATAAGATCCATGCATTAGTGTAACATGCTCGATAGTCTTCCATTTTGGTTTTATTTTATTCCGGTGTTGCCTTGTTTTCACCAGAGCATTATGTTTTAATAATGTAGCTCCGTATGTTATCATCCTTCTATTATAGTTTGTTTAGAAGTTTATTCAAAATTCTTTTTCAGAGTTTGAGAAAAGGTCATGCTCACTCTGAGACCATCGGCAATGGGTTTGCATCGGTGTCATCGATAATAGATATATTCGAATGGTGTCGATAATGGAGGAAAGTGAGGGATTGAAAATTCATTTTCTTTTTGTTTCACTATCATATTCAATGCCATGTCATTTATGAACCAAGCCGAGGTTCATCACTTTTCTTATTTTAGTTGGCATAATACCAAATTCCTTCATAGGAATATGGCCACTAGTGATAGTTGGTGTATGGTATTCTGTTTGATCGACCTCCATTGAATATTCACCGCTCTATGTGGTTTGAATCGGAAATTTTGGGCTTCTTGTTGCACCCTTGAGAGCTTCCTCTTTCTCTATGGTCGTCGCTTCTTTCGTAGTATTCTTTACTCTTCTTCTTTTCTTTCTTCTTCCTTTTGTATCACTTCCTCTTCTCCCTCTTCATATGTAATACCTAAGATAATATGGTTTCCTTTTCGTCTTTTTTGAGCTTCTTCTTTTTTTTTTTTCTCATGCAATTATGGCTACTTCCATCTCGAGCAACCTTATTTTTAGCCAAATATTTTTTTTAGCTTGATATCTCTCCTTTTATTCTTTGGGGGAAGTGTAGCCCATCCCCGAAAATTACTTTGGGATAGTTCAACACATTCTTCTTTTTCTCTTCATCTATCAAAGGACTTAGATTGATAGTAACATCTTATACCGCAAGATTTGCAATTATTTCTCACTACCGATTTGAGATTATACCTAAGGAATGATGTGGGTCCCCAAAATGGAAATGGGTAAGAGCATCAAACACAACTCGGGATTTCCCGATATATTCTAGTTAATATGAGCTTAAATTAAATGTATGTGTGGTCATGGGGCCTTTTTATCATGTGTGAGTGCTCCATCTATTCCTATAAATAATTAACAATTGATTTCTTGTAAATTTACCCTACCTATAAAAAATCAAGGCAATAAGTAGGGAGTGTTTGGTTGCCCCAAATATCCTTAGGTATGTTCCATCATTTTCCACAAACCAAACATTTAGTAGTCTACCCCACTTGGCTAGCCTTATTGGACATACATGGAGTTGGTTTATCGAACAAGACTTATAAAGGAAAAATAAAAAAATATTGGTAATTTTTTGTGTATAATGGAAGTATTTTGATTCCCATACTATCTCACCGTAAAATGGACTGGGTTTTTTCGAACTATCCCTAACATTCCATGGCAAAGGAATCCTAGGAATGTATGTTTGACACAAACATCCAGGAGGTAGGTTTTCATGAAGAATTGGTGTTGCTTTCCTTCCTCCAGTTCTAGACTTCTTTTGGAAATTGTCTTGTAAAGAGGTAGAGATAATGTTAGCTAAGTTGAAGATAGTTTCTTGAGACTGGTGAATAAATACATCAAGGGAAGAAAATATTTGCTAAAGGTATTTCTGAATTTTTCTTGCAACAAAACCTACACATCATGAAATCCACTTGCCAAAAAGGACTATGAGCAGATTTATTAGGTATTCTCTCGTTTAGTGTAGACGTCAAATTTCCCCCTATTTATCCACCAAGCCTCGATGAACTATTTTCATATAAATTTGAAATCCTTTGAGCCAACTCTCATATAGGAAATTATTTTAAGGGGGAATCCTATAATAAGAGTTCATATGAGAAGGTCTATATGGGGTGAAAGACTTCCTTGAGTGTGTCTAATCATTAGTCTTTGGAATTTCTGAACTTTACATCCATTCAACTATTTCAATATATGGTATGATAGCATAGTGTGCTAATACCTCGTAAAACAAGTTATATATATATATATATATATATATAATCTTTAGGGCAAGTTTTTTCTTCAAAAAATCTTATATACCGATTAGATATAAGTTGTGTTGTGGTTAATAAAACAAGTGATGCTAGTAAATTGTAGACTAGGGTGAGTTGGTAAAAGTGTCATTATCAAGGACCCAAATGAGAGGGGATTTAATAACCCTTTTTGTGAGATGATCACCGTTTACCTAAAAACCCATTACAAAATAAAGTACATTATTATTGTCACTAAAATAAAAATAGGAAATGTATTCCTTATGATTTGATGGGGTTGTGCTATGTTCAAGAGTCGATTCTCGTATCTTCCTTTACCATTTTTAGCTTAAGAATTGCAATAAATGATGCCCCATGTCATCGTGAGCGTATGACTTAGAAAATTTTAATGCTACTCCAACATCATGGACAATTATTCACTACAAGTTTGTAGCCTAAATAGTGGCACCCTAGTTTACTAATGAGATAAGGTATATGCATAGCCCCAAGTGGCGAGGAAGGAGGTACAATGGATGGGCCTTTAAGAGGAAAATAATTTTCATCTTATGAAAAGGGAGATTTTTTCATGGGATGAAGTCAACATAGGTTTTCCAAGACTTATTTTCTACTACTAGTGTGGAGGGATGGCACTGTAGTGTTGAGGCTTGTTGTGAGATTTTTTTTTGTAACATTGAGAGGGTGGTGAATCAATATTTCATTTAATTTTAATTAATTTTTTACTTCTAGAGAATCAAATATTTTTGCACAAACCAACCAATAATCAAAAACATGTCACATCACAAGGATAATACATAAGAAATTTTAGGTGGAAAACCCTCCCGAGAGAAAAACCACCAAACGCTAATATAAATGACGAGTATAATAATTTATGAGCTCCAAATGAAGGGGATCTCCAAGTCCCTAGTACTTAATTAGAAAATCATTCATTTTACCCGTGAAGCCCCAACTTCTTCGAAAGGATGCTCCAATACCTTGGGTTTACGAGCTCCAACACTAATGATTCTCCAACACCCCGCTAGCATCAATTGTTGTCTTATTCCAACCTTCCAAACTCAAAGTGTTCTTAGGTCTAACTCCAATGATATTTCAATCTCTCCTTTGCACCACAAGCATTCTCACCCCGAAAATGAAATATAGAAGAAGAAATTGTGGGCCCCGTACTCGAGATGATGACCCACTTTAAATCACATACAAATGATAGTTCATTGTTTCTACTAATACAAACAATATTTATGTATACTTTTCCGATGCAAATACTCTAGTTCTAACTTTAAATTGTAATATCCAAATATCCTTTGATTATAGAAAATAATTAACAATAAAAGACTCTAACACATACCTCAGATGTTAATTAAGAGGATGTATTTTCACTCATTATTTCTTTTGCCATTTAGTATTCTATCTTTCTACCACTAATTTGCTTTAGGCTTGCTACCGCCTCAATATTCCTCTTTGGCTTAATAATTCCCTCAATTTAGTCTTGATTTATGTCCCTATACTTGGCTTTAAAATAGTCATTAGCCAACCCCTCGATGCGTCCTTAAAAAGGTTTTATTTAAGCTTCAAGACCTCGCCTTAGAAGAAACAACTTTTCACCAACTTCAAGGCCTAGATAACCCTCCTTCTATAACTTGAATTCAAACTCAAATGACCCTTATACACATAATAGTATAGGAAAAACCTAGATATAAACAACTCCTAAAGAATAGGAACAAACCTATTACATAGAAAGCATCACACCTAAGAAAATTTGGAATTATATTTCTTATAGTATCCCTTAAGGACTACTTGTCTCGATATCAATCAACAAATTCTAGTTGTGGTCCAACCCGGTGTTTACAAACATGATAAAAAAATATGTTGTCATTCAGTATAAAGGAAGAACCATCCATCAAATTATGGGTACTCTCTCATCACGTAAATCGCCGCCTACTAGGATGTCCTTCGTGTACAAGGTTTAGTAAACCATTATATATGCATACATGTACATGTACTTTCAAGTCCCCCTCCATCATTATAAACTTGGGTTTTCTTGATTACCCAACCATGCTCTTTGGTTTCGGCCTAACCTAAACCATGCTTAGGGTTTTGCCGCTGAACCTCAAACTATACTCATTTTTTCGATTAACAATCAACCATGCTACAGAATCCATGTCCACTTTCCTCTCATAAATGGTTTCTAACTTACCACAAACCTACACTACAAAGTGGTTTCTCACCGATCAGCGCTAAAAAATATGCTAAAAAATGAAAGTCGTATGAATGGTGTGGAACCTAAACGACCGCATAGATCTCCTTGTTCCGAACTGCACAACTCATTTCATGGAAAAAAACCACACTCCGTATGCTCCGTAAATGCTTTCTCTTTTTATTTTTCCTGCAAACAAGAAAAAAATTTTTCAAAAAATGATGTTCGATCGGGAAAAATTTTTGGGCCGTTGGCAGATACCATGTGGCCTCTTCTCGATTGGTCTAAATTTAATTTCTTGCATTGCCTCCCACTTGGCCAAAATTCTACCGATGTCAGAGAACATACAATGTCTCTTATAAGAAAAAACGAGAGAAGCACTCGCGCAGGCACAAAAATGTATATATTTAAAAATTTTGCAAGAACAAAATAATTTTTCCCCTCAAATCAATGACCTCAAGCAATACTCACAAAAGGAAAGCCTTAAAGCCTACAAGTAGCTAGAAACAAGTCTCACAATAGGAAAGAACAGTCGTAGGTAACCAAAACAATACTCACTATACAAAAGCTCAAGCCTCGTAAGTACCCAACTAGAAACTCGGAGCACCACTCCGGCTTTTATAATTGGTATCTAAAGCACAACATGGGAGACTATTTATAGCGTGTTGATGCTCGTATTGCCAGGATGGCATAGTTTTTGGTGGTATCTTCTAACGTCTTTAATCACAAATATGTACCCACTGTGGACTAAGATGGGATGGAGTAACAAGGAATAAAACAACAAGTAATGTCCGCATTTTCAAAGCTTCATATGGAAAAAGTTAATGGGCATGGAGTTGTTGTTTGAAAAAATCACTTTAGAGAAAGAATCGACACTTCATATATTTTCATACACTGTGGTTTCTTGACAACAAACTCTCCACCGCGTACCTCACATCGATTCCATGTGATTTATCGTGATTTAGATGGAAATTACTTCTTCACAAGCTTCATTCATTTGTTTTCATTGAAAACTGAACATTCTAATGATTCGACAAAAGTTAAAATAGGAGTAGATCGATTGCAATAATTGTGCTGCAGGGAGTAAAATAGACTTTTAGATTTTCACATTACTTTTTCCCCTGTGTTTTAGAGAATAACTTAAGCGTAATCTAGATGGTTTGGGAGCTATGGATCTCATCATTTCAAATATTTCATTAAATTGTTGTAGTTATTTCTAAGTAGTTTGGCTCTAAAGAAATTGGAGAACTTTTGAGATGGATCCAACAAAATAAGAAGACTCTAGGAAACCAAATATACTATTAAATTGATGTAGTTATTTCCAAATAACATGCAAGATCCCAATCAATAAAAAAATTAATAGATCTAGCACATTTCGTTGATCTAAATAAAAATATTTCAAGAAGAAACATGAACACAAATGAAATCTAGAACTCGCAACACTTTATTTAGCATATTAAATGAAAAAAAATTACATACACACAATAATATTGGAGCTCCTCGCAAATGGCATGCATGACTACTCATTAAAACACCGATCTAATACATTGAAGATCAATCGTGGACCCTATATGGATCCACTGCATAAATTCACCACAATGGTTTTCATTCGTGGATCAATGTTAGAATTGCTGGAAATTAACCAACACATAATAAGATAGAAAAAAAATCCCGATGTCCCAAATTCCTAGCTTCTATCCCCTTTTTATAAGCTTGGTGACTTCTCTCTAACTCCGTTTTATTATTTTCCCTCGTACACCTAAGGAAAATACTCATGGCTCACAACATGGGAAAATACCACGGTAAATACCATGCGTATCTTCGTCAATTTTGACTACCCAAGAAATGGATTATTACAAATCCTCCCACCCAAAGGTTGCATGCCCCCTCAAGCAATCCACTTATATCCACAACATAAGAATTTATACATTGATACCACGTATCCTTACGAAACCAAGGAGCTATCCCATGCCTCCATGCTAAATGATATCGAATGGACACTTTGATATTTGGATCCCAAAATAATCTAACAGATCATGCTCAATAGATCCTCCCCGGATCCCAATGCCACCTCGAGTCATAGGACTCGTAATATCCCAAACAAAGAAATAATGAACCGATCTAGCACATATAAGTATTTTAACTAAAAAAAATTGCAATAAAAACATTAAACACAATGGGATCAGAAACTCGCAACACTTTATTTATATTATTAACTCGGAAACAAAATACATGCCCACAATAAGATTGGAGCTCCTACAAATAGCATGCACGATCGCTCATTAAAAGATCGATCGAAGGCACCGAAGCTAATGACAGACTCTGATGGATCCACTCAAACACCACCAGAAGGTGGTTTTCATCCTAGGATCAATGCTAGAACTTGCCACACCAATTTTTCAACCAAAATACAATAAGAAGATAAACCTAATGCCTCAATGGCTAGCTCCCACCCCCATTTATACCCTTGATTTATTTTCTAGAAGCATTATTTTATTATTTTCCCTTGAAAACAAAGGAGAATACTATGGGAAGATACCTTCGGGTGAATACCAGGATAGTTTTTGGCCTCGACTCACATCCAAAAAATGGAATATTACAATCCTCTTGCCCAAAGATTGATTAAACAATCCACCGCTATCCACAACATAAGCATATGCATTGGGATACCAGACCCTGCTACAATCAGTTGTTATTCCATTCTCCATGTCAATGGTCATGAATGGATCCTTCGATAACTAGATCCCAAACCATCCTCTAACCAATCCTTCCCCTCAATATATTTACTTGTATCCCAAACAATCCTTTCGCCAATCATGCCCCCCAATGGATTATCCCTAGATCCCAATGCCACTCAGATCCTCAGACGTGGGTGGGGTTATGGTACCATCTTAGCCCTCCATCACCGCCGTGCCAAAGGGCCCAAGCTTATATTTATGACTCACATGAGTATCCTCCTAGGAACTGGAACCTCCATCAATAGAATACCAACTCATAACTCATCAATCCATGTTTCTCGCTTAGGGAAGGATGAATATCTACAAATATACTATGTTAATGTTGCTTGATGCTCTAATTTGTGTTGCTCCACTCAACCACCCAACATGATGCATCCCCTGGGAGAACTCTTCCTTGCTCTTCCCAATGTATAAAGGTGGGGTTGTGTGTTGTAAGCCTTATCTATGTACTCGTAGATGGCTACTTGGGAATCCCAACCGTACTCCTCTTGTTGCCTCGTGAGGGACTTGAGTCATTCCTCAACATTAGACAATTTGGTCGTTGATTCTACAGACACCTATGAGCTCCTTAATTTTTATTCTCCCCGTAAGAAAATGTCTCGCAGTGTCTAGACTCTCTACTTCAACAACATAAGATCCGTCTTTGAAATGCATGATCCTTTCTTGAAAGTCTTCTACCTGAAGTTTTAGTGCCCTACCTATCCGTATATGTTCCGCACCAAATGCCCCATGACTACAACTTCAACTGAATTTTTTATCGAACCTCCGCAAATGGCTCATCCCGCATACTATATTTGTGATGTTGGCCCGCATGATCATGCTCATTGTGTCGATTTATTACTATTGGCTCCTCATTTGATTCTTTTTGAATGTCTTTCTTGGCCTTCTCCAGAAGCAAGGGGGTGGGGACAAGTTTTCCACCCTTTCTAGTTGTCAAAAATGGATGTACCGGTGGAATGTTATCTACATTTGATTGCCCATAATTTTTATGGATGTTCTCCCGGATATTTGTGGACTCAACTACCACATCATCGTGATGAATCAACTTGAACTCGCAAAATTCTTTTGAAAAATATGGTGTTGCTGTTTCCTCACCATTTTACTTGATTGCTCGGATTCTTCATAGGTTCTCTCCTCAAACCGATGAACCCAATTATGTATGAACTCCATGATCCGAAGAAGTCTTTAATTGCTCTTCCCTCGTTTCCTCCTTATCACCGGACATGAACTGCTAAGGACCCAAGGCCCCTTGCGTATAAATCATATTCCTCAACTCGCTTATTTAATTCTTGCTTCCTTCATCAATCCTTCTCAACTCCTTCCTATTCAAAGACCCTCCCGAGTGATTTGATTTTTTTTTAAATTTCAAATTTTTAAATTTTATTTATTTTTTATATTTATTTATTTATTTTTTATTTTATTTTATTTTTTTTTTTCCGACCAACTTCTACTAGATCATAGCAGCTGGTGATACCTTTAGTTTCTTCCTCCAAATGGTCAAAAATTTGGATCTTAGTATCTTGCATATGTCATTATGTCCTTCTAGAACAGACATAATATTTTGTATACTTGCTTGCCAATACCGGGATGAGTTAATGTAATGTTATTGGTGTAAAATATTTGAAGCAACTAAAGATTAATTCATCACATTCCATATTCAACATGAATGTGCCAAAGTTGAACTCTTCCATGAGTTTTAAAATTTTGCACCGCTTCGACAGTAGGAAGCATGATGTCGTTCAACCCCCGAAGGGATTTACTATCAAATGCAATATATCTCCAGATATCATTATTGTAAGGCGTAGTGGGCATGTTAAAGCCGTCGGGACCTTCGATACAAGAAGCAAATGAGCCCAACTCTTCACAAGGATGTCTCCCAAAATCCGGGTTCTATTAACGCAAGCATGGATGGCTTGAGAATCCAACCGAGTTTATTCCATTCCTATTGCCCTACCTTGATGTATATGTCTAATTCCTCTAAACTATGAAGGTCTATGACTGATTTTTTTGTTGAAATTTAGACAATTGGTGGCTGCAGCTTAGCTCCTCTTCTTGGTCCTTCCTTCACCTCCCATGGTTTTTTTTGTTGCAGAATGACATGGGCCCTTTTTGAGAATGCTCTCCTACTTTAACTATCATTTTGGTCTATGAAAGTATGGCTGCTTAAAAGACCATATATTCTCACTATTTCATCAAGGATTTTCTCGGTTTTTTTCCAAAGTTTCTTCAAGACGATCCATCTTCTCAAGATTCTCATTAAAGCATCCTTCCTTTTCTTCTTCTTTCTCTCTCATTTTATTATTATTATTATTATATAAAAAACCTTATATCTCCCAAATACAAAATAAAACCCCTTATATCTCCCAAATGCAAAATCTCAAAAACTTTTTATGAAATACAAATAAATTCCATGGTAAAATCAGAAATTTTTGAGATAAAATAGAGAAAAAACCCCCCCAACTCTTTTTTAACATCCAATCCTAAATTAGGAGAAGCATTTAATACTCCACTCAAATGCATAAGAAAAATAGCCATGAAATGATAATAAAATGGCAGAATTATTTTTATGCCAATCCAACCATGGCAAACAATCATTTCTACCATCATAGAGCTCCACCTTTTTTCTATAATAATAACCCTTGAACCAATGTATAAAATTATCCTTTCAATTAACGAAAAACCAAATGAGATGATACCGAATACCACCGAAGATGGAATGTAGGCTTAGTACAATAAATTCCACCGAAGTTCTGCATGAAATTCTTAAATAATCCCGCAAATAATTTAGAATTTGCAAATTAAACCATTAAGCTAACAGATGCATTTTCACTTCCGATACCACCGTAATATCCCAAACAATGAAATAGCCTAACCGATATAATACACATCTAAGTGTTCTAACTAAAAATAATTGCAATAAAAACATTGAACACAAAAAGATCTAAAACTCGTAACACTTTATTTATATTATTAACTAGAAACAAAATACATGCCCATACAATAAGACTGAGATCCTACAAATCTATGCACACTTGCTCATTGTAGAAGATCGATTTTAAAACTGCTTAAATTAGACTCCCCGGATGGATCCACCAGACAAATTCACCATGGGGTTTTTGTCCCTAGATCAATGCTAGAACTCAAGCACAAGTCCCCAACCAAAAAATAATAAGATAGATAAAACTAATGCCCTTAATGTCTATCTCCTACCCCCATTTATACACTTGATGGATTTTATAGAAGCCTTATTTTCTTATTATTTTTACTTGAAAACGTAAGAAGAATTGTAAGATACCAGCTGGGTAGTTTAAAATTTCTTTGACTAAATCCAAAAAAATGGAAATTGCTGCACTTGTTGTTATACCATCTCAATATTTCATCACTACATGTGCATATGTGCCCCAACTGCAATATTCCCTTAGTTGTGAGTATCCTCCTCATAATCAACCCATTAATAGGAGAACCAACTGCTAATCTCTCACCAATCCATGCCTTGGGAAGGATGAATATCCGCAAATCTACTATGTTGATGTTGCTCAATATGTTGCTCCACCCATCACCCAACATGATGTATTTGGAGAACTCTACCCCTGCTCTTTCCAATGTATAAAGGTGGGTTGGTAGTGTTGCAAGTCTTATCTATGTACTCCCGTAGAGAGTTTCCCCGGAATTCCCAACCGCACTTTCCGTTACCTTGTGAGGGATTTGAGTCGTTCATCAACACTAGACACCTGTCATTGATTCGACACATACCCGTATGAGCTCCTCAATTTTTCATTTCCGTAAGAAAGTGTCTCGTACAACTGTACTCTCTCGCTTTTAATATCATAAGGTCTATCTTTGAAATGCATGATATTTTCCTGCAAGTTATCTTCTAGAAATTTTAGTGCCATGTTGACTATCTCTCGTATCCGCGCACCGTATGCCTCGCACCACAACTTCAACTTGAACCTTCTTTGGATCGACCCTCTCGGAAAAGGCTCATCCTACATGTTGTCTTTCAGTGATTCCGCATGATCATGCTCACTGTGCTTCGGTTTATTATCACTCAGCTTCCTCATTTGATTCTCCTAATGTATTCTTCGCCTCTTCCACATGTGAGGATAGGTTGTCCACCCTCTTTGGTTGTCAAACATGTATGTACCAGTGGATTGTTATCTACCCATTCTGCTAATCTTTATGGATGGACTCAACTACCATATCGTTTATGAGGGATTACCTCCTTCCTTTCCCCATACTTTGTCAAGTCAGATTATCATCACTTTGTCCTTAAGTCTTCGAAACACATGGTGTTGTTGCTCACCATCCGTATACTTATTTCTTGGCTCCTTCAGCGTACTCTCTTTTGAAAACCAAGAACCCAAATCTACACAGAATCCACATGATCCGAAGAAGTCTCTAAACTCATGTGCCCTTGTTTCTCCTATTATTTGCACATGAATGGTTATGGCCTGATCCCTCAAGATAAAGTATAGCCCTCTCCTCCTTAGTTCATTCTTATCGATATTTTGTTCTTTCTTCCTCCATCAATCCTTCTCAACTCCTTCCTAGTCGCACCCTTGAGAAATTTTATGTTTTTCTCACCCAACTTTATCACTAGATCATAGGTAGTTGGTAATCCCTGGTTCCTTCCTCCAAATGGCTTCACACTTGGATCTGTATATTTTAGATGTCAAGATATCCCTCCAAGAACAGAGACACAATATTTTGCATGCTTGTTTTGACACAATCTAGATGAGCTTACAATGTAATGTTGGAAATATTTGTAGTAACTCTAAATATTAAATCGTCACATTCAAAAATTCAAGATAAAAGCAAAGATGAACTGGCGAGTTTTAAAATTCTACACCACTTCAAAGGTAGGAAGCATGATATTATTCAACCCTGGGAGGGCTTCTACTATTAGCCGCAATATATCTCATGATATCATTATTTTTAGAAGTAGTGCTGTACGTTAAGGTTGCGACCCCATTGAAAGGGCAAGAAGTAACTTTGAGCCGCATCTTTTAACAAGGATGCTCCCGTAGTACAATAATAATCGCAAGTATGGATGGCTTCTGAGAGCTCCACCGATTTTCTTCCATTCTCGGCTGACCCACCCTTTGGATAGACATGTGTCTAATTCCTCCAACTTATGAAGGTCTATGACTCACCTTATTTTTTGTTGTAATTCAGAGCCAAGTGCAAAGATCTTAGCTCCTCTTCCTTGTCCCTCCTTCACCTCCCATTGTTGCTTCGTTGTAGAATGATATGGACCCTTTTTTGAGAATGGTCTATTTTTTACCATCATTTTGATCTAAGGAGGTATTTTCGCGTACAAAAGACTATATCCTTACTAATTCATCACACAAGAAGTGTTTGGGTGTTTTCCAAAACCCTTCAAGATGACCCATCTAGGATTGCTTCTTATTTGAGAAGTCACAAGATTCTAATTTTAGAAATGAAGAGGTTCCAATAGTATTCAAATTTCCAAAATGAAGAAAAATCTTCCGAATGATATGGAAATCTACCTTCCAATAATCCCCCAAAAATTTTCCTCGAAGCCAACGACTCGACCTTCCGTGTGAAATTTGTCCTCTATATATCACAATAAATTTATGAAAAATATCGTGAAATAGAACACCTACATGATCCCCCACTAATAATAATATTAAATTCGCCGACTTATGACTTCAAACTCAACTCTTCTTTTTCCAAGAATATACTTCTAATCATACTCCTGATGCTTTGTACTGTTTTGGTAAAAATTGAAATAATTTCAGGATAAGAGAGAGTTACAAAAAACAAGTTCGATATGACAATAATAATGTTGTTCTCTCCAATGAACAAAGTTCAACATCACATGAATAATATGGAAGCCAAGAAGGTCCAAAATGCAACAACACGGCTTCACCAATTAGTTGCACTCTTATTGAAACTCCACGTTTGACAAAATCTCAAACCGGTCTTTCCACAAATTACTCACTTCCGTCTGGGGATCGATGCTTTGAGAAGAATTCTTCACCCTTGACTTCGAGCATTTCTTCGAACTTTTTTTTTTTCCTTCTAAGTGCATGCGTTCCGCACTTCTACCGATATGGATGCTATTACACACATTTCTCTTCCCTTGGAGACATAATAGACTTCGTGAGAAGCTAACGGTCAGACAGCGCTAAAAGTCTCGCTCCTCGAAACGTTATGGACATGGCGAACACTGAGAGTTACCACCTATCCTTCAAGTCACCTTCCACCAATTTCGGTGCACCCATCTTTATGAAACATGTTCTTTCTCAGATTAATCCATCAATACCTTTGTCACAATCGTGCTAACTACTTTCATCGAGTTTCATATCACCGTCAACAATATGGTTGAATTGAAATAGGAAATGAAAAATAGTTTTGACGTTAAATGCAGAGGTGGAAATTTAAATTGAAATGATGAAGGAAAGAGACTGTTTGGACAGCAACCAAAGTTGCCTCTTTTCGCTTCAGACTGGACCAATTGGCGACATTTCACTCTATACAAAAGAGTACAGCACGGAACAAGTTTAACAGCTCGAAGTCCATGAGATATTTTGTCACAACACCCAATAAAATGAAGAAAATTACTCATTCAACCTGCAATGGAGGAACTGCCCCCTTTAACAAAATCAAACACCAACAAATAAACTTGTCCTTTTTTTAACGGAAAATTCCTCACCATAGGAATTATCATAATACTTATGGAAATTGTCATTTTTCTTGGAAAAGAAATTAGAAATGGTACAATGATCTAAGCATATTTGTACCAAAACCTATTTTGCCCTTTCTCCCGATCCACAAATCTACTACGACGTATTTACGATATCCATTGATTGAACCACCACGCATTAAAATTTTATTACGAAGGAAAAATTTCAAGCAACCCATCCAACATAATTTTATTAATGCATGAGCCAAAGCGTTACCTCGCTAGACCATGGTGGGGTCAATCAAATATCGCTACAAGCGATATCTTATCGGATAATACCGCAACGACTCAATACTAACATGCGACAGACATGTGCCTTGCCTCGGTTTCCATTTGATCAATTGGCCGATCGTTCCCTCATCGCATTGACAAAGATCTTCTTTATGCCCTTGTTGGACTCGCCACACAAGATCCGCTTTCCGAACATGGTAGACTCGGCACGCATAAAAAATCTACTTTGGTGCCTTGGTCGACTCGCATTTCTGCCAAGGATTACCCCTGACTTATTAGTCCGTTACGCTAAAATGGAGGTGGTGGACTGCAACGTGCTGTGCGTTACCTAAACATATGATGAAGGTGTTTGGTCTGCTTCAACCCCATGGATTCCGCCGACACAGCAGGGTGCCATGGTTGGAAAATGAGGTCGCAGTCAGGTGGAAGCCTTGACGAGCCTTCCCTGTTTCCAACTTTTTACCATCCAGTCACAGAGATTCAATAAGATGATGAGAGCTTAGTGAAAAGTAAGCACCTTCACAAAGTGGGGTCCGTGTTATTTTAGGTAAGTGTCTATTTTTAGACATGGTAAGCGTATTCTATAAGTTGCGTGATGCTATTTGTAGATGGTTGGTCAAATGTGAAAAATAGATGAAATTATATTTTTTATATTAGGCGAAGTCTATTATAGACGTCCATATAAAAATAAGTGCATGTCGATTATTATTAGTTTCATAATAATCCTACAATAAACATCAACTTATTCTCTGGAGACTATTTTAGTGAACATATTTGAAAAACAATGGGCCTGAAGAATATGAAATTCCTAGGATTATTGGTGGCTCATGCATGGAGGACTCAAGCAGAACCGAAATGTCAAAGAGGACAGAGTTGAAGAGTACAGAGTTGTTATTTATTAACTCAAATTTTAAGGAGTTAAACCCTTTACGTGAGCTAGTTGTATCTAGTTTAATCTTAAAACATACACTAGTGAGAGTTTAGTGAGTTAATTAGTTAAATTAATCAGTAACCACAACTCACTAACAATTGAAATAAACAATAGCTAACTACAAAGGCATGAAAGCCATGAGACCTATCGAGATAAAATGTGAAAGGGTGAGATGGACTATTCGGTTAGACTATAGTGATGCATTCATGGCCCTAGCACACATTGGAGTTGCCAATGAGATTGCGCAAGAAAGGAAAGGCCAATTCGAATTCATTTAGGGGTCTTCTCAGAGGGATTGCGTAGTGGAGGCAGGGGTTGCTTTCAGAGGCAGAAATTGGGGTGCATGGAGATGCAGAAATTTCGCATGACAGTGTCATGAATCTACATTGTACCGAGAGCTTGATGTACTGCTTTGTATGAGATTATTACATGATTCCATTAATATACATAATATATGATAGTTGGGATTTTAGTTTAATCTTTCCTCGTTAACAACTGTTATGCAGCAAGATTGAATTTATTCATACGTGTTTGAAATTGAGTTTTAAATTTCCAAGTTTAACAAAAGGGAATACTCCCCGTATTTTGCAAGAAGATAAATATTGTGAGATTAAGAGGATTTGCAATACAAATATTAATAAATTTATACATGGTAGGACGTAGAAATATTGGATCACTAGAGATTGCAATTGCGAATAAGTATAGTTTTATGTCGGTGAGACCCGAATTTGTTGCAGAAATTCTCTTCGTGAGATAGTTATATTCATTGAATGTTCTTTCAGTCAGGTCAGCACGAGTATGCCTCGATGGTAATTAATCACATAGTCCGGAAGGATAGGATGGAGGTGGTGCTTGGAAGATGGACACAAAGAGTTCACTTCAATTACAGCTTAAGTCACTTTCAGTAATGTCATAGACTACACAGCAAAAGAAGGTAGCAAAGACAAGAAGAATTATGTTGGAAGGTGTGAAGGACTACACAGTCAAGCCTACAGAAATCCACCCATTTGCAATGTGAAGGCTTCGATATATTTTCCAAAGAAGCAAACTGATGAGAGAAGTTAGCGCCGAAAGACAAGCCTAAAAATAAAAATGGAGAGACAAGCGCGTATTCCAAAATATCTCAACAGGTTTTTCCACTATAGGGATGAAATGGGAAGTGGGGATTACTATTGATGATGACACTGGTGAGCTGGAGATCCCCTTTGGCTTCTGGCGTTGGCATAGGCCACGAAGATCTTATTACCTAGACGGGGAGAAAACCGCCAAAGCTGGGGATGGACGAATACCCTTGTGTGAGGAGATAAGGCGACATTTGTATGCTCTTTCATCAAGGAAATGATGACAGAAGAATGGAGATTTTGGTTTGCCAAAGAAAGGAAAGGAAGGCAGAAATTCCTCCATCCAAAACTGGTGCTGCCAAGAAGCTGATTTTGTCCAAAGTGATGTGTTTTCATCGTCACGAATATGGGCATCTCGCCACTAACTCGCCAAATGTAAAAGAAGAACAAGAAGGTTGTTGGATTTAGCCGGAGAGCGCTCAGCCTTGTAATTTAAACTTTATTTCTCTTTATAGATCATGCTTGGTTTCATCTCAATGGACTGCAGGTCGCTCCTTGATACAGGCATCTTCTCATATGATTTAGACAAGGAGTTGTTTAGTGACTGAGGAGAAAGGACTTCCAAATGCATATAGAGATGGGTGACGATGGAAGATACAATGCGACCAGCACAGAACCACACTAGAGAGCGGTAAACCACTTATGTTGAAAGATGTTATGCATACCCAGTCCAAGAAGAACTGGTCTCACTATGAATGTTAAAGACAAGAAGTTATGACGTTGTTTTCGTGAGGAAAAAGCTTTCCGCGACATAAAACAACAGTCAAACCAAAATGCAAAAGAATAGTGGATTTGATTTAATAATCTCTAGAAGCTAGAGGTAGAGATGGATGTACTACAAATACGATGGCAAAGAAGAATATGGTGAGCTGATGAGGGCACTATGGCACAAGAGATTGGGCCATCTTCACCATGGCGCCTTGAATATTTTGTATCAAATTTCTACCGGACTTTGAAGGTACTCTTGGTGCGCCTTTGTTAGCAAAGGGATGTACTATGGGTAATTTTGTGAAGAATACCTTTCAGAGAAGGAGAACCGTACGGTGGACTCGGAGAGAATTCAGTACGTACGTGTGTGGACCTTTCTCTCGCTAAGCTTCAACCGTAAAAACAAATAATTATGTTATATTTGTTAATGAATATTCTAGATGTTTTATCTCTTCTTCTGCGTGTATAAGAGCCGAAACATTCTCAAAGTTCTGTGGAGTTTAGCACTGGTCGAAGGAGTCGGGGAAGTGGCAAGGCTCTAAAGAGTTTAATAAAGGTGGTGAATATATCTCGAATGAATTCAAAGACTTGTGAGCAAGAGAAGGAATTCGAAGAGAACTCATACGCTCATAACCCATGAGAATGGGCCGTGGAGAGGAAGAACAACGATCATGGGTGTTAGGACGAGCTATGTTGCATGACCAGGGCCTACCGATGCACTGCAGTAAGCATGCAACACCGTTGTATTTATGAAAACTGCTAACTTCATAGAGTACTTGGCATGAGTACACCAAGAAGATTTTACCGGTAAGAAGCCTCGATATTTCTCACTTGAATATTTTTGGCTCATCTCGTTTACATTCATGTGACAAAGGACGTTAGAAGAAGATGGAGCCGACCGTTGTGGTTGTGATATTTGTGGGGTGCTATTTAAACACCCCATAATTATCTTGTTTATTTTCCAAAATGTACGAATGACTATGGTGCGGGATATAAAAATTAACAGGTAGCAAGTCACACACCGTCGCTGAGAGGGTGCCATTTGCATGCAAAGAGGAGGAAATTCTTGTTCCCAAAGATTAGCCCCCAGATGTGGATCACCAAGAAAGAGAGATCACAAGGGAGGGAGGAGTCCACTCATGCAACTGCACACTTTAACTGCAATCATACCACAAGCCGAGAGATCGAAGCTAGATGCGGCACAATGTAGGAGTCCCCACATCACACCGTTGCATTAAACAAAGGACTCGACCGATTTACTTAGACATGGCTCTTATGAGAAAGTGTATGATGACAGAGCCATCTTCTTTTGAAGAAGCAACATAGGAGCCCACATGGGTATATGCCATGGTGGAGGAGTATGACTTCATTGTCGCAAGTCACCCTGGGAGATCGTTCCAAGGCCAGTGGTAACCGTTGGGACCCAAATGGATCTACAAGGTAAAAGAAAGATGCCGATGGGAGCGTCGAGAAGTATAAGGCAATATTTTTTCTCCCGAGGCTTCTGCCGTATCGAGGGGATTGACTATGAAGAAACTCTTGCACCGTCACACGATTCTTCCATAAGGGACCATCTCGTTTTTCAAAGGATACGCGTGTAATATAAAATTCATCGATGGGATGGAAGATCTGTTCGTTAATGCGACTCATTGAGGAAGAGGGGCATCAGGCACTCGAAGGATTGAGACCTCTCGTAGTTGTCCATGCGTGCAAACTCAAAGAGCGTTGTATGGGTCAAGTAAGCACCACATGCTTAGTACACACGGACTGGTCAGCCTATTTCACCGGACTTGGCTTCACCAAGAGTGAGGCTGATGCAAACTCGTACCCAAATCAGGTAAGTAGTGGCAACTTTTAATCATTTTTCTTTATGTTGATGATTTAATATAACAGGTGATGAGAAGGATGCCAATTCATGCAAGGCAAGATTCGCAAAGGAGTTGAGGACATGATTTGGCTTCCTTCATTATTTCCTTGGATTGGAAGCAGGTCACAGAAGGTGTGAACCGTTTGTGTCTCAAGGCAAGCATGTCGAAGATACTTGGTAAGTTTCCATGGAGGACTACAAGCCCATGGATACCTTTCTTCCAAGAAATTGGAGGAAAGAGGATGCTACATCGAGAGTGTAGTGGATGCCACTTCTTATCGACAATTGGTGGGTTCGCCCGTTTACTAGTTAATACAAGACCCATATATGCTATGCGGTGAACCAAAGGTTTCACAAGTGATGTTACCTACCAAGCTCTTTGGAAAAGCATACAAACATGCTCATGAGGGACTCAAAATATCCGAGTATGGCTTATGGTACAGATGTACGAATGAGGTGAAGTTGCAAGGCTCAAGGATGCAGACGGGGTGGCCTATCGATGAAAGAGCACATCAGAGGGGTTTTAGTATCGGATCTACTACAATTTTGGTATGAGGGAAACAAAGATCCATGGTGACCATTTCAAGGAAGTGTATCATTACGGTAGCAAGCCAAGCCGCATGTGAGGCTATCTAGATGAGGAAGATCTTGGTTTCGTTTGTTCAAGCCTCACACGACCCCGCAATGATACATTGGTGATAACCGCAGTTGCATTGAACTCTCTATTAATCATGTGTGCTTCATGATAGATTCAAACGTATTGGATATCCAGTATCATATCAGATTTGCAGAGATCATGTTGCTTCAAAGAGCATTCCTAAGAGATCGGGGATGCGTACATTCCGACGAAGGCGCTCAGAGAAAAATTCGAAATACCATAGAGGGTAGTGGATCGGGGTGAAGGATAATCCATATCTGTTGAGATGGAGTGTTGAGATTCAAATTAGATGATGAGCCTAATGAAAAGTAAGAACCTTCACTAAGTTAAATATTCCGCAGTTATTTTTAGGTGCAGGCTCATTTTTAGACACAGAGCATATTCTATAAGTTGCGGGATGCTATTTGTAGATGGTTGGTCAAATGAAAAATAGATGAAATTATTTTTAGAATAGGCAAAGTTCATTTATAGATTGTCCATCTAAAAATAGTATGATTATTATTAGCTCTTAATAATAATTCGACAATAAACATCAACTTATTCATTATACTTTATTTCACCTAATAGATTTAAAAATCATGAAGAAAGCAATTGCACAATTCCTAGGGTTGGCTTGCAGCTCATGCATGGAGCAACAGTTAGATCCATGGAAAAGTTATGACAGTAGTTGGAAGAGTAGTTACAGCTAGTTGTTATTTAGTTTAACTTAGTTAAATGAGTTAAACTCAACTTGTTACCGTATCTAGTTTAACTGGTGGATATAATTAGTGAGAGTTTAGTGAATTAATTATTTAATTCTACACCAATAACTCACTAACAATCGAATGTAAACAATAGTTAATCGATAGCACAAGCCAAATGTTGGAGACCTAGTGGAGAGATAGTGTGAAAGGGTGAGATGGACTATCCGTTGTGACTATATATGTGACATTCAATGATTTCCGATGCCATTAATATTGAGGTTTTAAATGAGGATTGCACACATGAAAGGCCAATTCGACCATTCAAAGGTCTTCTTTAGCAGATTATGCAGTTGGAGGTTGTTAGGAGGCAAGAAATTGGTGCATGGAGATGCAAATTTCTGCCTATAGTGTGTAATGAACCTACATTGTACTGAGAGCTTGATGTACTAAGCTTGTATATTTATTACATGATTCCATTGATATACATAATATATGATAGTCAAGGTTTTCATCTTTAAGCTCTGCTAAAATGTCTATGTTATGTGCGATTGAATTTATTCACATGTGTTTTCAATTGAGTTTTAAATTTTTTAAAGTTTAACAAAGGAAGGATTCTCGTATTTTTCAAGAAAATAAATATTGTGAGATCGTATGATCTCGGTAATACATTAGTATTAATAATAAACTTCTACATCCAAAATAAGCACTCATACCTGCCGTACCCTCACAAACAAAATGTTGCCCAAAGACTCTAATTAATGTGCTCTAGTGAACCTCGAATAAAAATCACACCCAAATTATATACATATATATATTCGATAAATCTTCCATAGATATAGATCAAGAGATCCGTTCCTAGTTATAGGAAATCCTGGAAAATACGAAACTAACTATGGTGATATCTACCACCTAAGATGGAGTGTCTAATAGTAGAACCCCACCAAAGATCTCAGATAAAGAACCCTTAGCTAGTAGGATCTATAGCTCGATACCACCGTAAGATCCTTACCAATAAGAATTTTTAATAGATATATAATAAGGTTGTAAATAAAAATCTTTTAGTAAGAAACACTAGAACACAAACGAGATCTAGAACTGCAACACTTTATTTATATTATTAACCAAAAATAAAATTCATTCCCATACAATAAAACTGGAGTCTTACAAATGGCATGCACAATCGTCATTAAAACACTTATCTAAGATGCTAAACTAATCGTGGACCTTGGATGGATTGTTACGTGCATTAATCCCCGTCGACAAGAGCGCATCTCTAAAATTACAAGTAGCTAGAAAAACATCCATTTGAAAAACCTTTTTTCTCTAGATTAATGAATTTCGTAATTATTACAAAAAAGTAAAGAGGACATGCCCCTACCTTGAAATCCAAATACCCGATGTAGTCTTTTATCTTATCGCTCCAAAGTGGCTTCTTCAGTCAGCAGAACCTAATCAAAGACAAGACAAAAGAATCAAAGCATCTACAACATATAATAATCAAGAAAGCTAACCCAACTTACCGATCAAGGAGTCTGTTAATATCATTTCAATAATCATAAGAACAACTCAATGAGAAAAATATATCCATATGCATTATCTTTAAATAAAAAGAGGCAATTCCACAACCTGATGCCTGAAGTGTCATACAAATTTCTCCCCCGGGTCCCTAACAATTGTTCCTCCTTTAGTTTGGACAAGCCTTTTCTCTCGAATAATAGCATAGAGTTAAGTGGATACAAGGGTGTGATCATTCTTATGCCAACAAACAACTAGTGGAGAAAGTATGCACTCTTGGGAATTTCTTTAGTAATTAATATGTATGTCTACCTTCAACCCTAAACTTAAGCTCAATTGATAGGGAATGGAGGTAGTTTCAACTCCATGAAGAGAGGGATGGATTCCTCACATGAAGGGACTGAGCCCGCGGACCAAGGGATAAGCTCCATGAGTAGAGGGATAAGCTCAACCGATCACGACTCTAGAAGCTTCTAGTTGAGAATATTTACGTCTAGGCTTCTAGAACTTACTTTTTCTTTAATTTTCCTTTTTGCGGGGCAGGCAATAGTAGCAAAAAGTGTGGAGGTTTCCGTAGTTTATTGACCAAACAACAACACATGCGAGGGAAAGGCTAGAAAAACCACGCAGTAGAATTTTAAGGGTTTTAAAGAGCTTTTCTCCAATTCCAATACTTGATTTAGGAACTTAAGGTTTTTGAATTCTAAGGAACATGATATAGGTGGTGATAGACCCATATGAACAGTCAAATTTCATGGTGACAAAAAATGAAGTGTAACAAATTTCCTTAAAGTGTGAAGTCCGAGGTTATTCTCAAGTATAAGTGTTTATCATCTCGAGGATTGGATTGCAGACACTAGTCAAAAAACTATAAAAAAATTCAATGCAAACATATATATATATATCATCAGGTAGGCATTCCCATATCAAATCAAAACTAACTAAATGCTCCTTAGCATATATATGATTTCAATATTACATCAAAAGAGACAAGATGGGCGGAGCCATCCACATATAGTCTACCGTATCATGAATAATAAACCTCGCACTGATGGTGGAAACCAGATCCGTGTCTTGATTTCTCGCTTCTCGAACCTTGCCTAATCTATCCACGTGATTGTTGTGTCGAAGTTTGAATACAGTAGAAATCACTTCGATTACTACCAATGATGTGAACTCGTTAATATGTGAGAGAAGCCACCAATAATGACAATGGCTCTCGCAGTACTAGTACAACCTACAAGGCAATGAATGATTTGGTAATGAAAAATTCATAGAATCATTATATCAAGGTCAATGATGCAACCTATCGTCAAAGGCGAGAAACTTTACCAGCCAAGGCATGCAACATCCTCGCGGGATCGATAGGATCTTGGGATCAACTTTTCTAAAATGATGAGGTGGCGCTCGATAGAAAGTGACCCGTCGTAGGGTGCTCATGATATGAACCATTGTGATCGTTGAAGAAATATTTGGTATGACCGACTTAGGGATGGTCAATGTGAAGGGAGACAAATGTTTGTAATGAATGGTTTATTTGAACTTTCTCTTTGAACACATAACGATGATTGAAGATAGTTTACACCAGCTGAGCTAAAGTTAATACCCATAAAAACCTGAAGACTTCTCAATGTGGTTTGATTAATCACAGACAAAGGATTTCCCAACCCATGTACAAGTGTGAAAAAGTGTCGTGTTCAAGAGTGTCATGTCACTTTTAAAACAATGTGAGAATTGGATCTCTTTTTTTCTCTCTTTCCCCCACCATTACTCTGCAAGTACCTCTTTATTTTTACGTTTCTGAGGAGGACAAAATTTTTCTTTGTTTGTGTAACCTCATCTTTCGAATGAGTCCATCTTAGTATTAAAATCAAACCCTAAGAAGGAGTGGTTCTACTTCGTTTGTAACTGGGACAGTCTTACTCAACTTTATGAGTCTAAAGATAGAGAGGAAACTCGTGTTTTTCAAGCGAGGGAGTCATAAGAAAACATATAAGGGCCCCATGGTTGTTATTTTTCGTAAATTTAGTCTCTCAAGCTCGAAAAAGGATAAAAATACCGTAGAGAGAGAACTCTATTGACCGTGATTAGTCAACGTATACCTTTTTCGTAATTAGTCCATTTCAAATCGAAAGGGGTACACTTATACTAAAGGGATGACCGTTCATTTACTTTAACGAGTTCGAATAGTCAACTACTCTCGCAATCTTTTCATATTTTGAGAGTCCGAAAAGGCTTAAAGAGGACTCTAGGGCTTTGCTTTAATTTACAAGAGTCTTAAAAAGTGATAAAAGTATACCTAATGTTAAATAATTTTTCACCCAAAAAAACTCGTATCCTACACAAAAACTCAAAATATTGTACATGCTCAGAAAGTAAAAATATTTAAAAAAATGACCCTTTAAAGTGAAAAATAAATAAAATAATAATATTTTATAAAAAACTATAAAAAGGGGTTAAAACAAATAATTTTCACCTCTTGTATCTAGAAAGGCAGAAAGCTTTTGGCTAAAAATTTGGGAGAAAATAAAACTAACCGTCCATTTCTAGAATCGTCGAAACGATGCAAAATGTGATAGTGGTCTTAAACCATTTTTAACTGTGTGAAGGAGTATTGGCCAATATGAAAGGCCAATTAACTATATCAAAGAATGCGAAGTTGAAAACTTTTTTGATATGGTGCCATTCTCATTTCATTTGCTTTAGAGCGACTCGCTTCGTCTGCATTGATTCCGTATAGCTGCCCTCTAGAAACCTCAATGGTGGCTGGGTGGCACTAATGGCTCGGCCATGGAAGCGTAGGTGGCTCGCGTAGTTCGATTTACTCCAAAGATACTATGTGGCTTGGGAACCAAGTCTTCACCATCGAAGACTTCAGAATGATTATAGCGGTGATATTGAAACATCTTCGCTCTAGGGAATAGTGGGAACAGACAAAGTAAACGAATCATTTTGATGGTTTTAAACTAATTTTTATTTGATTTTTATCGTCCAATACCGACAAAAAATTTAAATGTATGTTCATTCACAACAACCAAATTTCCGCACTTCGCCACTTTGACATGCGGCAACATAGCTCGTAGCAGCTCACAGACCGTGCAACAGAGATCCTACAGATATGGAGCACAAACATGAGAGGTTGACCATAAATATTCCTAAGACAGAACAAATGATATTCCTCTCAAGCCAGAGATACGTGATAGGTGTTCCTAGTCCATTTAGAGATTTCGTGCAAGATGGCGCATGTTATATTCTATTACCACGATCATAATTACGTATAGTGGGTGATCATTGTGATCAACATTTTTTGTTTTTTGTATTAGTGTGTATGAGATCATAAGGTGTTTGAACCTATGATCACGTACGATGTGATATTTTTTGAAAACAAACTAATCTATCCTAATGAAATTTACTTTCGTTATCCGAGTATCTTGTTCAACATGGATTGAATGTTGTTTTAATATCTATACACGTTGCAAATGTTCATTTAGAATACTATTAGCTAATGAATCAGCCAATGTGTTTAAATTTCTTGAAATATGTTGATATTCAATATAATCAAATTGTTGTTCCAGAGACTAACCTTCAAAAAATAATCTCAATAACATTGGATTTCTAATTGCATATACTCATTAAATGTAATACAATGAGTTCGAATCCAACCTAATGATCAAACGTCGAATACAAACATACCTGCACTGTGTAATAACCCAATGACTATGCTATCTTTCGCAATATTATTCGTGAATAGAAACTAACTCATCGGTGGGTGAATAGATAACCTAAGTCATGGAAGAGATATTTTGTGTACTACGACAAGCACCATCGAAAAACAAATGTATGTTTGAAGGGATGTCGACATCTACAATATCAAGAGTAATCAATAAGCAACGATAGTAGTAACAACAAAACTAATCTAGGCACACTTATCTAATCTAAGGCACACTATTCTAAAAAGTAACTATTGTACAAGAGAGATCTTCACATGAAATTCAAGCATAATATCTCTTAAGATAAAGACCATTTCGGGGCTTATTTAAAGAGACCCCGTCATAACCGCTAATTCATAGGTCTTTCGCAAGCACACACGCTCGACAATATAGTGACCATGCCACACTGTTCGATTTTTTCAACACCTAGCTTATCGTTAGCTTCATCGTATACTAAAACTAGGTCACCTTCTAAAAAAAAACACGATGTTTAACACTTTGATCATATTGAGTTTTCACACATTTCTTATGAGCTTCGTAGCTAATGCAAGCGGTGCGCTCGAGTCTCATCTAATTTTTCTCAAGTATTTAGAAGAATTTTTCCTCTTCGTAGGTAGCTTGCAACAACTCAAATGTTAATTTAAGTGACGGTATTTCGCATTCAATAGTGCCATAGCTTCTAAACCATAGACAAGTTAAAAACAGCGAACACCGTAGCCGTTTTTTGGTAAAGTAGGTTTGGTATGCCCACAAGGTCAAAAAAAAAAAAAAGCATGGTATGCCAATTCCAATTTGTATGTATCTCGATAATTCCATTTAACTCTATATGTTTAAACCTTGTTGACAACTTCAACTTGACCATTAGCCCGTGGGGCGACGATTAGAATTATCATGGCGTAGGCCAAGTTGATCAAAATTTTGGTCATCATAATATTTCGAAAATGATTCCCATGGTGTGTGACAACAACTTCGAGGCACACCGAAACGGCAATCACATGATTGAATAAGAAAGTAGTTGTATTTTTTCCATCCGCCGCGAATGTAGGCATCGCCTACCATTTGGAGAAAGTAATCTACAAGAAGAATAATATACCCATGCCCCTACCGGGTGAGGGTTACATGTAATGAAATCAATGCCCCATTTTGGCAAAAGGACCAACAATGATAGCTCGGTGAAGAGGAACTCTGAGGTGTGCACGCATATCTCGATCAAAAATTTGGCAATTGTGGCATTTTCGTACCGCAAGGATATAATCTTTGAATAATGATGGCCAAAAATAAACTATACGCAATATCTTTTAAGTTGTGCAAACCCAGACATGATCACCACACGCTCCATATAGTGGCACCGGTCAAAACTCTTCAAATTTCTTCATGAGTTGTACAACGTCTAAAAATGTAATCTACACCACGATGATAAAGAGTGTCTCCAATAATATTGTATTGTTGGATTGATACTGTATCCTCCATTGATTTGAACGTGAAAGCTCGGCGAAAGGTTTGAGTTTGAAGATATATAAAGTGATATCTCCATACCATGGATCTAATGTACCGATGAGAAAAAGATTCATCTCAAGGAGTGGACCTATACCGCGCTCGTCTCAAAGATTAAAAGTCACACAGGCTTCCTGCAAAACACTAGTGATTTCTTTGATTTATATTTGACCCAAATCAAACTCCCTGTGAGACAATCTATTTAGAGTATTTTCCCCGAGTAATTGTTTTGTCAAAATATACATCATCAGTTGTAAATAGATATCATTGTTTCTATCGTAACAATATGTAATGACGAAATCATCGGACAACTTGCAATCGTCGCCAAGGCCAATTTCTACACACATGTGAATATTTGATTTCCGTCTCTGATTGATATTTCTTAGGACTTAAATAATAACCATATGTTCATTTTGAGATTCATCCTTCCTTAACCAAACCATTCCAATGGTGGAATGTAGCATCTAAGTATAAAAATTAGTCTTGGTGGTAATTGAGTGGATACAATAATAAAGGCATGGGTCAAAGCGTGTTTTTTAGTGTATCAAAAGATTTATCATCAATCTCATCCCAAATAAAAGGAACATTTTGTTTCAACAACCGGTAAAAACCTTTTGTTACCTCAACATAGTTTGGGATAAACCTACTGCTAGCTCTTGAAAATCGATTCTCCTTCAAAACATTGGGAGGAACCAACGTTGGGACCTTAGGACAACTCCTTTTCCGTTTGGTGTGGTGGCTCCCACTAGATTTATATACCCAGCTTTCCAGTAATTTAAATGTACAGCAATGGAATGACTGGATGGGGGAAAATGGGACGAAATTAACTAAATAAAACTATCTAATCTAATTTAAATAATGATGAAATAACTCTAAAACTAACTCGGGCATGAAATGTGAATACAACTTTAAATTGTTTCAATTAACCAATAACCATGAAAATGTATTACAATCCTAATTGAAATGCGTACCAAATAAAGATAACTCTCGTATAAACAAATTAAATAAGAGTTAAAATAACATATTTGATTCATCATCTAATATCGCTTGCATATACTATAAAGATATTTTTAACACACTCATAAATGATATGTAGAAGTAAACATTGTGAAACAAGTACACATAAACGATAGCAATTTAAAAGAGAATATCACCTAACAAAGAATAGATAGAAATACCTATATCCATTCCGATATTTTCCAATGTAATCCGATATCCAAATTCAAAGAACTTCAACGTAACTCAACTCAAGATACAAAAATGCAATTCTTAAAGATAATTACAGAATCACTTCGATGTGATCCTTTATAAAAATATAGGTAGCCAATGGAGTGCTAATGTAATATCCAAGTCAAAATATTACAAATTCAGGACCCATTTCTAAATGCATGAAAGGGGTTTGAATAGGTACTTAACAAAAAAATAACTAAAACTATTCCTACAATCTATCTAAATTAAAAAATATCTAAAATTTAAATGCAACTTGATGAAGACTAACCTATCGATCATCTGGTTGGTAACGATGTGCGAAGATGGCATATATTTTGAGCATCTCCTTTACTTCTTTAGGATGACTAAGCTTAAGTGCAACCGTCCTGCTTATGTGGCATCGTATAATCGGGGATATTTTTCAACTACTACATTTGAGAGAAATTTAATTGTTATTTGTTGACTATGTGGCTTGATGAGATAAGTCCCACATTGTATCCCATGATATTCCTTGGAATTGGCCAATTTGCTGATTACTTAATATTTTTTTGTTTCCATATCTATGATCGCTTTTTACTCTAGGTAATTGGTCTAGACTCACAATCGCAATTAAATTGATTGCATACAAGTTATCATTTTACCAGTCCGTGTTACATTGTTCAATATTCCTTTAGCGCTCGATGTGGCCCTTCGCTTTGATCAAGCGATGTTCCCATTCCGCAAAAATTCTTTATGTCTCTCCATAATCTCGGGAAGATATGCTTTTCTCCCTAATTCTCGCTCTCATTGCTAAAAGAATTCGAGATCTTTTCTTCGTCATCATCAAATTCAATCTTAAGAGTGACTCCTTCATCTATCAAAATATGTTAGCTCACATAGAGACTTACTTCGCAATCTTTAGACACAATTCATTTAATCGTTGAGACAATAATTTATTTGTCTCCAAAGCTTCATTTTTGGAATTGATCCAGATCGGGATAATTTCGAACTCACTTAATTTAGATTGAAACATCTTTTCTGTTCAATCTTCGCAGTCTACTCATTTCGTAGAAGAGCTTAAAATTTTGTAACTTCTTGATTTAGCCGTCGTTGTTTTTCAGGTCCGTTGATCTATCTTCTTCACCATCACCGCTCTTCTAATTGTTTAGACTCGAGTTTCTTCATCCCGTAATCATGTTCTGAACCGAATGATCTTTTGTTGGCTTTCTCGCAACCTATTCCTCAAACATAGCAATTTTTACATCCTTTTGCTTCATCAACTCGTGTAACTTCGCAGGCTTTATCTATAGTAGCAAACATCGATAGGCACTCGTACATCGAGACAATTTGGTGAGATCCTCGCATGGATTCACCTCGCCGTTCTTATAAACAATATTCATGAATTCCCTCCGTGATGCCAAAAGTGCATCTATCGTTTTCCTCCTTTTCCTCTATTTTCTTACCACATCCCTATGTTTGTGACCGTAAAATATATCCAAAGGAGAATTTCTTCTATCTTTAACATAATCTCACCGTGGGTTTTTGGGATGATTTCTACATCCCGGTCTTTTGGATCACCATGGGGAGTGTTTTGTTGTCCTATTTGTTGGGAAAATTTGCCTGTATTGGCTCAGTAGAATGAGGAGGAAGAATAAACAGTAGCTTTTCCTTCAAGTTGAGAATCCGCACTATTGTTTACATTATTTTTAGGTGCCTCGTTCAATATTTTTGCTTTATTTGTGCCTCCTTTTCATATGGCTGATGGGCATCATGCCTCGTGCTTTCTTTTTCGCTGGGCAAGGATCATCGAGACATCAATTTCTTAGCAAATGGGTTTCTATTCTAATGTTGCCTTTGTCGTTATCATCTTTCTTCTCAAAACAGACCAATCGCTACTTTGCCAAATGTACTTACCGTATCTTTCCGTTGTGGTTCACATCCCCGTGTGAACCTCAATCATTGATCCGCAGGAACTCGAGTAACTCCTAACTCTAAAATAATAAAAATTTATTCATTTCTTCGTAGCCGAAGTTTTCACTTGGCCAAATAAAAAATTTGAGACATTTTATCTACAAACAAATAAACTACTGTGACATTTAAGAATACGAATTACAATTGAAACAGAGGTAGTAAAATCATATGCCACCTTCCCGAAACATATTGCCTTCCAAGAAGTGTTGAAAGTTTAAGATCTAACTTAAAAACTTCTTTTCAAAGATGGACAAAATTGTTGAGAGCAGTAAGTCACCACTTGAAAGCAAGTAGCCACATAGCTTTTGTTGCTCCTTAAAGCTCTAGACATACCTTCTACCGTCACCGATAAGAAATTTCCGTGCCAACAAAATAAGTCCTAATACAAAGGAAGGATGTGTGGCTCTACAAGACTTCCAAAACTCGATATATGTGAAATTTTCTCCCAAACCAATCTCCAATAGAGACAAAACAAATTGTTTCGTTGAAAAGTCAGGAGGGAATCGACCAAAAATGATTTGGTAAATCTTAACAAGAAAACCAATACGTACTTTGGAAACATGACTTCGAAATGCCTTTTCCACATAAAAACTGTAAGTATATGAATTCGAACCGGTTCTTTAGGAGTCCATCTCCATCCTAATAAGGGGAATTCAAAATTGAAACAAATGGCATCTAGGATATAAGCACAAAAACAAAAGTAGATGTGGAATTTCTTGAATTTTTGTCTTTCCTATACCAAGAATTGCTGGCTATCTTATCGTACAAAATAATCACCCAATCCATTATCTCGTAATTAATAGCAACATGTATCAACGAAACCATTCGAATGGAAAACCTAGTCGAGTTATCATTACCAAACAATATACACATCATAAATGGCGTATAACAATATGGAGTGGAGAGACTCCATGGAGTACATACCGATTCCATGCTCTGTTTTCTGTTTCCTCCATTCTCTAATTGGTTGCGATTTATTTTCATTGTTTTCAAAGAAATTCTTTGATAAACTCTTTGTTATAAATTCTCCGGGTCGCGGTGGTACATTGCCTCGATATCTTTGCTTTCTGGTCGACCCGAATATTGTTCCAAATGCGTAAACAAAATTTCCGTCTTTGGATAGCCACATTATCAATCATCCATCTAACAACATCATAATACGGAAAATGTTTGCCCTAGCAGAAAAATCTACATGGCAGAAATGAGTTCGCCAATGAACCAAGAGGACTTTCAAAATCGTACTCGAATCAACTTCACTCGGGATTGTGGCCTGGCTTCACAACTCTAGGGTTTTTCCTTTTTCTAATACTGTAAACATTTTCCCATGTCATTTTTCCAAGTCTCATGTGAGGTGTCCGTAACCAAATTTTAAGTTTCCACCGTTTTTTAGGCGGCATAGTAATCGTTGTGTCAGAATAATGGTAGCTTTTGATTTCCTCAAATCTTTGACATTTTAGTGTCGTATATTTTCCTGGCTCCTAACAGAAGGACTTGGATGTTCTATTGCTCGTGATAAAGAGAAGCTTTACCAAGGTGTAACACTAATAATGAAAAATGTACTATACAAAGGGTTTATTCACTAATTTTTATTTTATTATTTTGCTTAAAACTTAAATGCCCTCTAGGGAGTCACACTCATGTATTCAATAACAAAACAACCACATTGTTATTCGTTTGATTCACGAGTTAATGTTATCGTACAATTGGAGATTTGGCATATTTTAATAATATAGATATATTTCCTTTTAAAACAATGAAACACGATGAAAAATAATAAATGGATATTTAAGTCATAATCGCATCGCAATTCATTTAAAAGGGAAATGAAACAAGACTTATACCAAATCCAACAAAGGACGCATCGGAGATTTAAAATGAAATGAACCGTTTAATATTCTCTCCAAATGCAATTACGATGAGATAAGATCCGTCGCATCTGAGTTTTAAAACAATAGAATGCAAATGTTTTAATTATTCGAAATAAGAATACATAATCGCATCGCATCGAAATATATACAAGAAACACAACACTTTAAGTTTATCGAAATGTGATTGCGATGATATTTTGATCGCATCTGAACCACAAAGCAAAAACAAAATTTTTGAAGAACTCTCTCAGTTTCCGATTGCGATACTCGTTCATTTCTATCATTATTAAGTAAAAGTCTTTTCTAACGTTTTTTGGATATGATTAAAAGGCTTTATCTTCATCGGACTTAAGTTATTTTGTGGTTGTCCACTTTATATAAAAAATACGTGATATGTATCATTTTATCAATGAATTTTATTTCTAAAAATGATTGGGATTTTTTCTAAATTTTTATTTCTATCTAACGAAAGATAAAAAAGGGGACCTATTTCTAAATGGGATTATTCTAAAATTTAAAAGATGAGGAGGGTTGTTGTACAAGACAAAAATTGGCGATTCACTCCAGTTGTTGCTTATCTCGAAAAAATGAAATGAACACTATATTTCTAGTAAGTAAAAATTTCTAAAGATAATGAAAAATTATCTAAGATAATTCAAATAAATTCTAAATATGCAGTGAACAAAATCACTTACAATTTCTTTGTAAATTCCTTAAAGATAAAACATTTTTGGGTTATCTCGTGCTTTGATCAGTTGATAATAATAAAGTAAATGGATTTTCAAGTTTAGCTTTTAATATACTCTATTGTCACGTATTGTTCTCCGCTTCCAACAAACGTTCATAGTCTCGAAAAGATTACCTTTTAACCATTAACTATCCATTATCCCATCCAACTAAGTTATCACACTTCTTAAAAAATAAATTCATAAGACATATTATCTCACATGTTTTTGTCTTTTATTTTATTTTTTCTTAATTTAAGAGCCATTGTTCTGGGTTTGAGTAGCCAATTAGTAACAATGTCATTCACTAGTTGTACTCTTAACCTAAACAAGTTGGCTCATGATGAAACCCTTTGTCTTACTTTTATGCTTCATTACCATGTTTTATGCATAAAATATTACTGCTCAGTTTTATTACTTCTTATGATTTCATGGTAAGTGGCTCTTGATGAGACCTCTTATCTCCTATAATTTTGTCATATAATTTCTAGAATTACATTCTAAAAAATCACAACCGAAAATGGATGGGGTGAAATAGTTGTATCCTTAGAATAAATGGATGACAATTTACGTAGCTTTTTGTTTGTTAAAGCTTTCTGAAAAAGTTTTTTACTTTTTTAAAGATAACCTTTCCTCGCTTAAGAATTTATAATGATTTACATTTTCCTTAAGGCTTCAAAAGATCATGTAAATGTTTTAACAAATTTTCAAAGTTTAACATTTTATTTTAAACTATCCAAAATGTTAATCATTTCCTTGAAAATTCCTATTTACATAAAATAAGTAGTTATAACATTCTTTCCAAGAAAATTTTCTAATAGTAAAAAGTCAATTAAAGACTATTAACAACTTTTATTTACAAAAATAAATAAAAATTGCGTAAAGGAATATGTACAAGTAAGAAGGGGTTACCTCCTTATGAAAAGAATTTCTTTAAGACAAGCCCATTTGCAGGAAGAGATTCTCTATTTCGTTAAATCTTGAAGTATGAATGTATATGAGCCTATCTTGTTAGTAACTGAATTGTCCAAGCCACATTTTCCGAAATTTGGTATGCTTACCTTTTTCTTCATGTGCCTTATCCCATTTCGGTAACAAGATCATCAATCGACAAATTTTTTGAGCCGCGGGAACTTGAATCAAAAAGATTTTATAATTTGTTGATGTTTTTCATGAATATCTTTTTTTCTTTTCTTCCACTTTCTTCTAATTTATGGATTTGATCAAACTAAACTCGAATGGATGAGGAAGGATTTTCTTCAATGAATCGTACTCAGGGCTAATGATGGAAGAGCTAGCTTTGATGGTATCATAGCTTCTTTACCATAAACTAAACTCAGGCAAGTTCCAATAGAAGCTTTAAGAGTAATACAATCAGCCCATAATGCAAAGATTAAAGATCATGTGCCAATTCTTTTGGTTTTGATCAATAGTCTCTTAATGATTTTGATGAGATTTTTGTTAGTGGATTCTACCTAAACCATTACCTCGTGATAATAATTTGCCGAATACTTTAATTCTTAAAACCTCTTAATTATAAATTCCACCATACTATTACCAAGAAAATAAGATGCATTTTCAAAGACCAGTAGCTGTTAGGTACACCTAAACTCTGTAATGATGAATTGATCATTGGAACTGGAAGTTAACGTACCGTATTTGGCTACCTTTAGAGGAATTTCTCTTCTACCCACTTTGTGTAATAACCGTTGTCATGGAGAATGTACTTGTGCTATTTGGAAAAATGAGGAACTATCTCACCAATATCAAGCTCCCATTGCTCAAATGGTTGTTCAATGTTGATCGTTGCAAAGGAAAAGTCAGGTTTCCTCTCGTCTTCCACTATGCTTTGGAAAATTTTGCATTTTCTCACATAATCATGTGTATCTTTAAAAGGGTAGGCCAATAATACCCAACATGGATAATTTGTGGTTGTGGTATCGCCTCCAAATGACCTCCCCGTCGGGTCCATCATGGAATTCCCGCAATACCTTTTTGCTTCGGGCCTCTTTCAAGACATCTTAATAAGAATTTAATCATAATTTTTTCTAAATAACACATCATCAATGATTTCATATTTTCAGTGGTAGCCTTCAATCTTAAAGTACGTTTATTCTTATAGCCGAGATTAGAAGGAGCATACCCATTTTTATAGTAAAATATCGTATCAACATACTAAGATTCAAAATCCGTAACACTTATCCGACTTACTTTAACAACATTTTCTCGGATCTTGATTTTCCGGTATGTTATGAGCTCCTCATAATAATCCGCAAAAACCTTGTCCTCTAAATAACTTCTAGTTTAACAATATCATATTCTTGCAATGTTGTCACCTACAATTAGCCCTTTTTTCTTACTTCTCTTTGAATTAATAATTGTCTCACTACAAGAGAATGGGACAATAACTTTGTGTGTTTTTAAGAGAAAATGCCTAAAATGTTTCCGATTGACTTAAATACAACGAAGGCTTGTTTTTCAACATTGGATTCAGTCAGCCTCCTGCGTACTCGAGTCAAGAAATGAAATCATAAGCTTCAATTATTTATCATCGAGTTGTGCTAAAACAATGTACCGTAAGATGTTTCGCTGCTGGAAGCATACGTAATAAAATCATTGGAAAAATTGGGAGTATTCAATGCGGTGTGCATCAATGATTGCCTTTTTTGCCGATCAAAGGCTTATTTTTCTTTTATATCCCCATTTGAATACCGAATTTTTCCAATCATATTCTACATAGGCAGTAAAACAATTTGAGAAAAATAGTGAACAATCTTTTGACAAATTAATCGACCTAAAAATGATTGCATGGAATTTTTATTGTGAGGTAAAGAAATATAAGAAATTTCTTTAACTCGTCAGATCGATATATATACCATCTTTTTAATACAAAAAACCCTAAGAGTTTTCCTCGATCGAGAGAAAAGAAGGATTTCTTTGGGTTTAAGGAAGCACAAACCTTCTACACCTTTCAAATATTTGTTTTAGATCACAGATGATTGGATATCTTATTTGAATAAATTGTTATGTCATCAAGATAAATAACAACTCGATCTATTAATCGCATCCTTAAATGCTATGTCCATGGCTCGAGTAGCTCCAAAAAGATTTACTAAACCAAAAGGAATTTTCTAATAAGCATAAGTTCCCCATTTGGTTCTCAAAGTGGTTTTCAAACTCATCATCTGGATGTACTAGAATTTGATTATATCCCGAAAATCCATCAAGGAAGGACATGAGTTCGCAACTGTACTTACCTTTTGGAGAATTTGCGGCCATGGTTGGCAATGTGAAATTTTCTTTTTTCACATGTCTTGTTTAAATTTCTGAAAAACAATACGTATTCTAATATCGCCATTTTTATTCCCAATATGTACCATGTTGGAAACCCAATTGGAATGCCTTACGTGAAAAATGATTTTGGCTTTCTGCAAAAGTTTGTTGAGTTCGTTTTGATTTGATCCTCAAGATTTGGATGAATCTTTCTTAACTTCGTTGAAATTGGTGTTTAACATCGATAGCATTGGAATTGTGCATTTAATTACGTATATCATAAGTCTTTAAATCTTCATAACTCCAAGCGAAGACATTTTTATATTTACCTCGTAAATTTAATAAAAGCAAATCTTTCTTCTAGAGTTAAATTGAGACCTAGATTAACATTCTCCGAGGTTTAGAATCGTAGTGCCAAGATTTGATTAATTCAAACTTAAAAGAACTTTCAAGTTTAGCATTAGTAAATTTCTTGAATCTCCATTCTTTAATATCATAAAGATCCTCAAGTTTAACAAATGTGATTTAGGGATCAAATTTTCATTATTTCTTGAAGTAATTTGCGCATCATGATCATCTTCATCAATAATTTGTTCACTGTATGATTTATCGTGGTTATGAAATTCAAAAATATCTTGATCATGGTAGAATACTCTCCGCTTAGTAATATTATCGTACAAATGGGCGAAAATCAACTCTACCGAAAATCTACCGCACCGCAATCTTCGGTACAGAAGGAGTTTGGACGCAACATTAGCTAACAAGTCGTTCGATGTGTTTTGATTTCTAGGAATAGAAGAGATATTAAATGCTATAAATTGAGTGGTAAGGTCCCGATTAGGTTTGATAATGTTTGAGATGTCCCGGGAAGATTAATGGATGGTATTCCTTACTTGCCTTATAACACCGGAATCTCCATACATTTTCAAGTATTTCCTTACATTTAACCCTATGGCCTTATAAAGCCCTTGAATCAAGGCTTCATATTCAACAATATTATTAATGCACTCAAATTTAATTTACATGATAGCATGGTTTTCTCTCCATTTGGACTTCACCATAGGGCGTACCCCGTTTCCTCCTCCGTCAGATTTCGATCCATCAAAATATATGACTAAAATAAATTTCTATCTATAGGTTTATCTACAAATGAATCTTAAATAATGGGCATCAGAAGAATCGTATCATGGAAAATTTTCAATTTGAAAACAAAAGCATTACATGCAAACGGTAATTGTAGCAAGAAATGCAAGAAAATGACTCGCGTAATAAACCTCCAAGAATATTATTGCGAGTTAAAAAAAAGGTTCATTTCAAGTTGCTCAAATCTGGGCCACAAAGGTGTACAGGTTTTCGCTCAACTTTGGATTTGATTAGGTTTCCCTCTTTGTAGGGAAGCCACATATGTGCACCTGCTGAGATATAACCATTAAGTTTCACAGACTACTTCCCGCTTTTTAAGACCAACCCATAGAATTTTGGAATAGCCCACAATTAGAATATCAATTCTTTTGGACAATCCTAGGATCAAAAGCTAGTCCCATGGTAATCGAATTTATTTATCCAACAACTTGAACTTTAGAACGATCCAATTTGTAAAATGTGAATCGTAATTTTGTGGTTCAATATTAACCAGTACAGAATTCATATTTACTATATGAGACGTCTTAATCAATTAAATAATTATGTATTCTTATTGTAGACCTCCCAGCAAGTCAAGAAAATGGAGGCGTCTGGGAATTTGATCTTTCTCCAATAAGAACAGCATCACATTGCATCTTAATTTTTTTCCGTGGCTTACCACTCCTTTGAACAGTTACTACTACACCACTTGCAGAGAAGCAATAGGTGTAGCATTTAACTTCTTTAATAGCACTTTTGCTAATGCTTGTTTATTTGAAGCCATAATGGAGATGTCTGTCAGTCTTTTCATGTCCTCAACAATATTATAATCCATCGGATCCGATATCACCAGTTTCAGATGATGATGGGAGACTGGGAGATGATGGCTTGATTTGAGGTGTGTAAGGTAGTTATTTTTTATGGAAAGTTGGTACTCGTAGTTGTATTTTTCTTTCTTTTTTGGTAATGGGGCTTTTGAATATGTCTTTATGTAGATTTTGATCTTGTACTACAGTATAGCTTCTTTGTTTCATCTCATTATCCCAATTAGGAGAATGAAATCCCACATTCCATTTAGTTAAGCTATTTTCCTTTCATCTTCTTCTATATGACATTATAGGAGTTTCTCTTCTTCTTCATCTTCCGATTTTGCATTGGAGATTGCATTGGGAGGTTTTGATTCAGCTTGATTTCTTTGTACCAAATGGTCTCTTTGCGAAGTCTCTGCGACTCGCTTTTCGATCTCAACCATCTCAATATTAGACATAGTTTTGGGAATCTTCGTAAACCTCCATGTCATATGGATCTCTGGTGGTCTTTTTCTTGGAATCATCTTTAAAAGTGACTTTCTTTGATTTTCTCAATAGCATTTTTATTATTCTAGATAATCATTCATTTTTCAACTTAAATAAATTTTCCTTTCAGTCTTCTACGCAAAGTTGTTTTTCAAATTTCATTCACAAAAATTACAAGTTTGAAGGTAAATAATATACCATTCACTTCTCAACTTGTTCACTAGGTTGAGTTATTGAGGAATCTTATCTAAGAGTTTATTGAATCGAGAGTTAAAGTTCTTTAATGGGTTCTTTAGGTTGAGTCTTTAAATTGAGAGATCGTTAATTAGGGTGGGTAAAATTGATCTATCATCTCATATTTAGTTAAAAATTGTTCTTCAAACATATCCCAAATCGGAATGAATCAAGGTAAAGAAAAGTACCAGGATCCTTTTGTCCCTTTAAGGTGTTAGGAAATAACCTGGATTTAAACATCTTCATTCACTACTTTATTTAAGTTTATAGCAAGCATAAAAGTTGCTGATATGTCTTTCCGCTGAAGTACCAATATTTGGACTAAACTTTGGGAGCCATTTTCAGATGATCGCAGATCATGCAAAGGTGCAGCCACATTCAGCGTCCTGGTCCGGTCCATGGTCTTTCAGGCCATTGTTGTGATGATGGTAGAAGAACTAGAAGTGATGGAATTCAGTGTATGAGTAGTAATTACTTGAAGTACTTGAAGAGAAAATAGATGTTTGAGTAGATGTAGTTTAGAGTGTATGTTGATGAAAACTAATTGATTTTTGGATTTGGGCTTAGAAATGATACTTTAATATAACATGAAGAACTAGTACCACTTTATGTTTCCGATGGAGTTTTTCTTATTTTGACTCTCTACCAGGTATAGGAAATTCTTTCTCAGGAAATTCCAATTTTTTCACTCGTGACCTGGTGAAGAGGTCCGGGAAGAAACAACCGCGAGGTGAGGACACCTAGCACCTCGATTCTTCTAATGATAATGAGAACTTGAAATTTATAATTGTTTCTCTGAACTTCCAGGGATTCCGAAGTTGGATTATCCCATCGTATCCGAGACTTTCGTAGTGGGAAGCGAACACTTTTATCAATTTCTTCTCGTGATTTGAGATGTGGAAGAAATAAAGGTAATGAGGTGAGGTGCTCTTAGAACAGCTTTCGGATTTGGATTTATCTCGCCATTCATAGTTTTGGCCCTCCTTCTTAGCACCAAAAATGTTGAAGCCTTGAAAATCGCCGTTCAAACATTGGGGGATAAAATCAACGTTCTGACCTTAGGACAACCTTTTCTCCATTTGGTGTGGTGCTTTGAATGGATTTAGGACCAGCTTTCCTAGTACCAATGTTATGTTTGAACATTGGATGGGGGAAATGGGACTAAATGACCAAAACTATTCAATATAATTTAAATACCATGAAATAACCTCTAAAATTAACTCATATGCATCAAATGTGAATACAATCAAATTGTCAATTAACCAGACAACTATGAAAATGTATTGCTAGCCTTAATTGAAATGTATGGATTAATAAAGATAACTTCCATAAGAAATTAAACAGTTAAAACATATTTCATTCATCATCGATAGTCGCTCGTATATACTATAAAAGATAATATTTTCTAACACACTCGTAAATGATATGTATAAAGAAATATTAAATGTACACATAAAAGATAGCAATTTAAAAGAGAATATCACATAACAAAAGAAACTAATGTTGAATAGATAGAAATACCATATCCATCTCGATATTTTCCAATGTAATCCGATATCCAAATCCACAACTTCAATGTAAAATCAACTCAAGATACGAAATGCAATTTTTTAAAGATAATAATTTATAGAGAATCAATGATGTATCCTTTATGTAAATATAGGAGCTCATTTATACGGGAATGTAATCTCTAAGTCAAAAATATTACAATTCAAGACCCATTTTTAAATGCATGAAAGGGGTTTAAATAGGTACTTAACAAAAAATAACTAAAATTATTCCTAGAATCCATCTAAATAAAAACATTCAAAACAAATACCCTGATAGCAACCTGGATACCTCATGGATCATTCTGTTATATGCTGTACATGGATATGCGAAGGTGGCAGATTTGAGGTATCTCCTTTACTTCTTCAGATGACTTGAAAGAGTGCAACCATCCTATGGTGTACCTGGAGAATTCAGTAATGGTGCAGTCTGCATGGCATTTGAGAACTTAATCATTGCTTAGTTTAATTATGTGTCACAGATAAGTCTCATTGTATCCCAGATATCTTTGTATCATTAAATTTGCTAATTCTTCTTATCACTATCTCTTGTTTCTACTCATGACTGCTTTCTTTACCTAGTAATTTCATTTAATTGTAATAATGGTGTAATGAACGATCGACATGTTATCTATACTTTCACTACTTTGTGTTATAAATTGTCATATCTTCAGGGTTTCCATGTGGCCTCTTTCCGTTTAATCAAGCTTATGTCTTCATTCTGCAAAACAATTTTTTATGTCTTCCATAACTTTTAAGATCCTTTTTTCTCCTTAATTCTCTACCAATAAAAGAAATTGAGATATTTTCTGGGCCATCAGTCCAACTTTAAGAGTACCTTCATCTATCAGTAAGACAGTTCATATAGAGACTTACTTTTGGCAATCTTTAGACAAAAATCATTTAATTTTTTTACATAACAATTTGTTTGTCTGAAGCTTCATTTTTTAATTGATCCAAATCCAGATAATTCTTTGAACTGTATTCAATTTAGATTGAAACATCTTTTCTTTGCTCAATCTTCGTAGTTTGTTCTATTTTGTAGAAGAGCTTTTGTCTTTTCAATTTCTTTGATTATCGTTGTTGTTTTTCTAGGTTCTGCCGATCAATCTTCTTTTTTCAACAAATGCTTCTTCAATTATTAATTTTAGTTCTTCATCCCAGAATTCGTGTTCTAAATCAATGACTTTTCGTTGGTTTTCAACTTTATTCCTCAACATAGCATCATATTAGTCCTTTTATTTATCAACCAACTTCTGAGGCTTTTATCTATAGTAGTTAAAGACTATAGCACCTCAGATACCGACTATTTATGAGATCCCTGGGACAGATTCACCTAGCATTCTATAAACAATATTCATGACTCCCCTTGTGATGCAAAAAGTGGACTTATCAGCTTTTCCTCTTTTCCTATGTTTTCTTACCAAACTCATGTTTGGGACCGTAAAATATATCCAGTGAGGAATTTCTTCTATCTCATTTACATAATCTCACCAGGATTCTTCGATTAATCTCACATCCCCATTTTGACTATCAACTGTGAGTGCTTTTTTGTCCTATTTTGTTAAATTATTTGTTGTCAGTTCTGGCAATGAGAGAGCATGTTCAATAGCTTCTGTCCTCCAAGTTGAATCTGTTATTGTTTACATTATTTTTAGGTCTTGTCTTTCAGTATTTTTACCGTTTGTGCCTCCTTTTTCAATATGCACATGGGCACCGCACCGTGCTTTCTTTTCGCTGCGTAATATCATTCGTACATCAATTTTAGCAAGCAGCCGATTCTTCCAAAGCATGCCTTGTCGCTATCATCTTTGCTTCTCAAAAATAGGATCAAACTCATATTTCTTGCTAAATGTACTTCAGATCTTTTCTGTTGTGGTTCACATCCCCGTGTAGAAATCCTCAATCGATCCAAAGGAACTCGAGTAACCTCCATTTCTAAAAGTTTAAAACTTATTCATTTCTTTAGGCTCAAGTTTGGACTTGGAATAAATAAAAATTTGAGACATTTTATCTATAGAGACAAATAAATCATCAAAGACATCCGGTTCATGTTCAACCGAGCAATTGAAATAGAGATAGTAAAATCATATGCCACCTTCGGGATCAACATTGCCTTCCAGGAATTGTTGAAAGTTTAAGATTGATTAACTTAACAACTTTTTTCACAGCGGGAAAAATTGCCGAGAGTAAAGTCCCCACATTTGAAAGGAAAAGTAGGCCACATGTTTTTTGTTGTTCTTTAAAGTTCTAGACATACCTTCTACTATCACCGACAGAAATTCCCCGTACCAATAGTTTATTCGGAACATACAAAGGAAGGATGTGTGGCTCTACAACACTTAAAAACCTCGATATATGTGAACTTTTCCTCCCCGAACTCAATCTCTCCATTAGAGGAAAAATCAACTCTAGTTTGTCGGAAAGTCTAGGAGGGAATCACCGAAATGATTTGGTAAATGGAATAAGAAAACCATGACAAACTTTAAACATGACTTCTAAAATGTCCTTTCCACAAGAACTTTGGTACATGAATCAGAATCGGTTCTTTAGGAGTCCATTTCCAACCTAATAAGGGGAATTCGTAATTGAAACAAATGGCATCTAGGATATGCTGCACAAATAAAAGGAGTGGAATTTCCCTAATTTTTGTCTTTCTTTATACTCTCAGAATTCTCACACATATCTATCAGACAAAATAACCGCCCAATCCATTATCTCGAATAATAGCATCATGTACTCATCTAACCATTTGAATGGAAAAACCCAGCTTCAGTTATCATTTAAATAATCTACACATCATAGTCAGCGTACAATAATATGGAGGTAAGAGAGACTCACCGAGTACATACCTCATGCCTCAGGCCTGTTTTTCAAGAGCCCTTCTCCATTCTCTCATTTATTCTATTCATTTTCATTGTTTGTGGTGAATTCTTTGATAAAATCTTTGTTATAACCTTCGTGGATTAGCAAAAAGGGTTAATGATATCTCATGGTTTGAATGACCTCAATATTGTCCCAGCCAGAAACAAAAGTTTTTTCTTTGAGCAGTCATATTATCAATCACCCATCTAATAACATCATAATATGGGAAATGTTTGCCCGAGCAGTAACTCAAAAGGGGAAATGAGTTTGCCAATGAACCAAGTGGACTTTCAAAATCAAAAGTCTAAATCAAACACTGGGCAGGATTGTGGCCTAGCCTCCACAACTCTAGGGTTTTCCCTTTTCTAATAGATTGTAAACATTTTCCCATGTCATTTTCCAAGTCCCCCAGTAGAGGGTGTCCTGGGAATCAAATTAAGTTCTACTTCGGTTTCTTAGACGACATAGTATAATCACAAGTAGGCTTTTCAGCAATGGTAGCTTTTGATTTCCCGAATCTCTTCGACATTTCGTGTCGTGGTGTATTTCTCTTGCTCTACTTTTAACAAAAGAATTGGATGTTCTATTTCTCTCGTGATAAAGAGAAGCTTTCGCCCAAGGTAAGACGTAATAATAGAAAAACGTATATACAAAGGGGTTTATTCTTAATTAATTTTTGTATTTATTATTTCCGTGGTTTAAAATTTAAAATGCCCTCTAGGGAGTCACACTCATGCATTCAATAACAAAACAAATCATTGTTATTCGTTTGATCGCAATTTAATGTTACCACAACTGGAGATTTGGCATATTTCGAAATAAGTATGTATATATTTCCTTTTAAAACAATGAAACATGATGAAAAATAATAAATGGATATTTAAGTCATAATCGTATCGCAATTCGCTAGTAAAAGGGAAATGAAACAAAACTTATACCAAATCCCGATTGCGAAGATCGACCGGAGATTTAAAATGAAATGAACCGTTTAATATTCTCTCCGAAAAATGCGACGCGATGAGATAGGATCCGCATCGCAGTTTTAAAACAATAGAATGCAATGTTTTAATTCTTTCCGAATGCGATTGCGATGAATCGCATCGCACTCGAAATATATACAAGAAACACAACACTTTAAGTTTATCGAAATGCGATTGCGATGCGGAGCATCATCGCATTCTCCAACTTTACAAAGAAAAAAACAAAATTTTTAAAGAACCTCTCCGAGTTTCCGGCTATGAATATCAAGCTCATTTCTATCATTATTAAGTATAAAGTCTTCTTAACGTTTTTTGATATGATTAAAGGCTTTATCTCTCATCGGATCGGAAAGTTATTTTAAAGGTTGTCCACTTTGTAAGTAAAAATATGTGATATGTATCCTTTTATCAATGAATCTTTTGTTTCTAAAAATGATTGGGATTTTTTTCTAAATCATTTCTATCTAGAAAGAAAGATAAAAAAGGGGACCTATTTCTAAATGGGATTTATTCTAAAATTTAAAAATTCCGCAGGGTTGTTGTACGTACAACACCTACGTAAAAAAATTGCTTTCCCCCCTTTTTTGCAAACTTTGAGTTTGGCGAAGCATGGAAGGAGGAGGTAACATATTATAGCCTCAACCTTCGAGGTCAACACAATGACATATTTTGAAACGATGAATCTAAGTGTTCAAGTTTTGATTTGCACAAAAAAAACACAAATAAAGTAGTTCAAAAGAACTTGTAGTGCCTACATCTCATGAATATAGCTTGTAAGTGTGTAGGATGATCATTTCTCGTGTAAAGAGTGAGCAGTAAATCATCCGTATAAGGCTCTACAATATGTTTTATATCATGAAAATCATAAGACATAACCCTTTGAAAGTTGCACCAACATTTTTTAATCCAAAAGGTAATTTGCACAAGCAAATGTTCTGAAGGACAAACATTGGCTGGACGCTATGTAGTTATGTTGATTTGATATAGCCAGAAAATCCATCCATAAATGAGAAAATTTCATTTCCGCACAATCATCGATAATTTGGTCGATATAGGTAAGAGGGATAATTATCCTTTGGACGTACTATTACTATCCCTATAATCCACGCATACTCTTATAGTCCCTTGTTTTTTCGTGATGGGAACTATATTAGATACCCAACTGGCCAATGGAATTAGATAGATGAACTTCATTTTCATAATGGCTTCTCAACTCAACTTTGATAGATGTAGCTTTTCTGCGGATGTATTGGACGTAATATTTGTCTCGCTGTGCTTAGCATCCGGTATACCTTGTAATTATGAATGAGAATCTTAGGATGGATTCCTAGCATCTCTTCGTAAGACCAGGAAAAACAGTCTTAATTTCAAATAGGGTTGTAAGTAAGAATTTCTTCAATCATACAAGAAGCGCCTATATGAATGTTTTCAATAAGTCCAAGTTTTGTTTGATATGTCAATAGGAACTGTTGTAGAAATATTTCCCAAATTAGTCTCGGAATCTGAATGTATAATCGATATAGGATTCGTGGTTCCTTGACATAATAAATCATAAAAACAAGACACAAAATCATTTTCTAAAATTTCGGTGACTAAAAATGAAGATCTATGATGTAGATCATCCTTGTGGTAATTCATCCGATGACAAAATTCCTTTAATACTTTCATCAAGATGAAATACATGTTGAAAAGTTGAAAATGATGTTAATGTTGATCTTGATAGAGAAGATGACTCTTCAAAGATCACATTCATTTGATCGGGGAGTAGTTGAAAGTGTCTCGCAATACACCGTACCGGCTACATATGCCATTTCAAAGGGACTCAAGGTGGCATCTTGCCATTGAAAGAGTCTAATTTCGATTTCCGAAGGCACTTCCTGTGAGTCATCGAATGGTATAGTGATGGATGAGATCATATTCATGTTGAAATTTTTGCGAGGTACATTGGGTGGAGGCATAGAGAAATTTCCCATTAGAGCGAAATCCTTTACTAATCCTACACATCAACATCCGCGTATGGGATAGCCGTTTTTCCAACATGTTGGATACCGTCCGTAAAAAAAGTAGGGTATGATGAATAATAGACAACCCATTGATTTTCACAATCTTCCTTTATGAGGAACATGATTAGCCGAAAGATGAATGAAATGACAATAGTCATGGTAGAAGACCAACCTATGACTCAAAATAACAAAGTTGTAATCAAGAAAGGGCATAAAAATTTAAACATCTAGATTAACAATTTTTCCTTCTACGTCTATAGGTAGATCCTAGAGTATTCCGTATGGATGAAATCCTCTTCCATCAAAGGCTATCTTCGTTGATTGGTTGAGTGTTGGAGAATCGAGATTTTTCCAACAATTTAACGACATTATGCATGTGGATGCCCCCCCATCAATTACGTACGAAAACCTTCCGTTCAGATTTGAGTAATACCGGAATATGAAAAGCCATCTCGAAGGAGGGAGTTCTGATGCAAAATTTTTTAGATCAAAGACCATGAGGTTGGAATCTTGAGTATCGATAGCTCTAATAGCCGATAATAGTAATTTCCTTTGTGTTGGACATGATTGTAGCACTTCTAAGGCCGACATTGTTGAAGGGGATATCGCCAAATCTTCAAATAATGTTGTAATTTTGAGTTCTCGTGATGTGGATTGCAAAGTCGACTTTCAAAGTACACCTTTAGTAGGTGGTTTAATCACTAGACCAAGATTAGGTTTCTCGATTTATGGTTCGAAAACTATAGGAGGTGGCTAGTGTTTGACTAGAATTTTCCGTGTCTTTACCAAGCTACAATACTTCTTAGTTCCATAGTCTTGAGATCGTGTCGAACCATAACTTCGACATCATTTAGAATATCTGCCACTAATGTGAATAAGATCCTATCATTTTACTATCTTGAGTGGAAAAAAATCCTTCAAGACAATTCATGTGGGTGAACCTTGACAAAATCGGGAGAACTCAACGAGATGTGGACACTCTTGGTATAGTGATCCTCATTACAGATAAGATGTTTCCGCATTTCATCACCGTTTCATTCTTTTAGGTTTTCTCTTTGGGAGATGCAATTTGTTTTTTTTTATTCTTTCCTTTATTCTTATTGTCGGTTTTAGATTTAGCTATGGATGAGTCTACACAACATGAATATTGCGAAGTTTCAAAGGAAGAATCTCCTTCGTGAATCCGTGTTATAATGAGAAGCATTTGGACAACTTCTTCTACTCTTACTAGTGTTAACCGAACCAATTACACCGTTTGTAGCATGAGAACCAAGGAGTTGCAATTATTTGACCTAGATGGGTGTTGGGAATTTTTTCGTATAAAGTACCGTACCGTGTATATACAAGGTCTAAGTACTGCTTCGAGCTTATGACCTATTCTTTCGTAATAACACCTTCCTTAACCACATCTTTCGTGATCTTTGGAAGTAATGATTTAATAAACCATTCTCGCTAAGATTTGATCCGGAATGAAACTACCTTAAATGTCATTTTACGTCTCCATTCATGTATGTGATCTCAAATGTATGTGAACATATATTTTTTTAATGAAGTTAAGAGTTTTGTGCCATTATCATAATAGCTGTGCAACCGAAAGTGTGTTAAGAAACTCAAGTATAACACGTTGAAATTGTTGAATGAGCCACATGGTAGTTCAATATACCACTTTGCAAATCTAAAACCTATCAATGTTCTTTTTGAAACAATTCCAACCGAATGGAATCATCGATTAAAGATTTGGATGCACACCAAAGGTGGTAATTCATGACATGGTTGGAGGGGTCGTCTCCCGATTTACCTTCAAACTTGGGAATATCACTGGAAACTTATTAGGCATTGGTGGTCAAAATGGAAGAAAATAAATCGATTGTTCATGAGGTGTGACAAATCTAGTAAATCCAAAGTTGCAATGAATGATAACCGACGGTTAGGATCCCGTTGACAAAAATAATAACCTTGGAGGGAAAAATTCCATTATCGGGAGGGGAGGATATCTAGATAATAGCCGGAATAATAGCCTATGCAATTGGAATTGACAGTGCCCTGATGACCAGGATTATCCGTACCGCATTGAGGTTGAGCCGGGTATCTTATATGTGTAACCAGGGTATGGTTGATGCCGGTATATCGGATTTTGTCTTGCTGTGTCCATATTGATACTACCCTTGATACTATTGATAAACAAATTGACCGTATAAGAATGGCTCAAGCACAATTGTACTTGTACGGTTATCCTGTTGCAGATGTCCGAAAAATAGTCCTAATCGCAGTCCATGTTGATGTATAGTCATTTGAGGGATTGGCTATGATACAAAAAGCGTTACTTGAGGGGATGTATAAATAGGGACTATAGAAACTCCAAGAATAGGTGTATTTAGTGTTGTTGAACATAAGTTGATGCACCATTTTGGACATGTGTTCTGTGTGTACTTTAACCAGTTGCTAAACACTACTAGGTGCAAATACCGAGGTATAACTTGAAGCGTAGGTTGGACAAAGTTGTTGGATTTGAGGATAACCGCTTGGCCGAATTGTGCCGCATTATAAGGCATTTGCATGCAAAGTTTTGCACTCACATTCCCACGTATTGCATCCCACACCTGTTTACTCCGGTGATACAAATGGCTCCTATTGAAGGCCGTATGCGTAAGATGGACAATAATCGTGTTGATATTTCATAATGTAAGTTTGATTATTTGATGGATAATTTCCACTAAAATATTGTCCTCCTTGAAACAATTATTGTTCTTTACAAACTACGGCCCCAAAGGAGGTCGGCTATCCTTAGAAATGTTGTTGCCCCGGTATTGGTACCGCCCTTGAAGAGGTTGTGGCTCCCGAATAGAGTACTCGCCCTTGAGGTTGATATTTTCCTTGAGGTATGTACTACCCTTGAGGTATGTATTGTCTTTGAGGTTGCTCCCCGTGTAAATTACTACCTTGAGGCCGCCCTAGGCGATAAATTGCTACCTCGAGGGCCTGGGGTTAGAAATATTTCCGTACATCATGTAGACTTGTTCCGTTTTTAAAGTTTTGGTACGAGATTCACTAGACTAGGTGATTGTACAAGTTTTTCGGGAGAGGGAGATGCTCCCGAGAAAGTACTAGAAAGCCATCGGTATCTGAAGGAATAGAAGGACCACCATACAAAAAAGTTTTTGGCGAAAGAAGAAAACATGGATGACTCACCGTAAATGTTTGATGAAGGTCCGTAACTACCTCTCGGGTAAGGCGTAAAAAGGAATATGGGGTGGCGAGTAACTAAGACTAGAATAATGTAGAAAATTAGTTAACCGAGAATACCAAGGATCTTGCTTGAAAGGGCTATAATAAATCGATTCACTTTTCCTTAGATCTAAAGATTCCCGACGTCAAGGAAGAATAACCTCTTCTTCTGCTAGTAATCTCTTCAATACTAATGAGGCCAGGAGGAAGGTTCTCGTGATCCCAAGCTCACTCGAGGTGAATGAGGATGACCAAGGGTTGAGGTTATGAACCCAAAGCAAGCGAGATGTAGCAGACCCGCCTTTAGGTCTTAAAATTAGGTTCGTAGCCGTATAATCTTAGGTTATACGACTTCAACTAGTTCGTAAATTTCCGTTCTCTTTGATCTATATTTATGAAAAGGTATTATTGACATCTATGTGAGTAGCTTATGTTACTCAAAGGGCAATAGATCGAAAATATTGTGAATAACATAAAACAACATAAGAAAATTAAAACATACTAAACACATTAATACAACAAGAATTTAATAAATGAGTTCACCGAATTCCCCGGCTACGTCTCCGGGTTCTTAGCTTCCGCGTTGCTGATCTCTATTTATATTCTTTAAAATGATTTCACAGTATGGAGTTTCAAAAACAAAGACTCAAATGAGAAAATGGACCTCACCATTGCAACCTATCGAAATTTCAATCAAAATGAGTATAAACTTGCCTATATTTCGCCACCGTGACCTCTAGAACCCATGGAGAATCCAAAACCACCTCTTCCTCGTACAAAACCACTTATGTTTGCACAAAAACCACCCTTCTACATCAAAAACACCTTGGAACGTTACCGGCGGTCTCCGCCGGTTCGACTTCTCGCAAAGGTTTAAATAAAAGTGTGATGGTTTCTTGATACACAAGCATCACCGCATGGTGCACCGGCTCTTTCTCTATGAAGGCATTTGTTATATATCTTTTGGGAGGTCGGCGGGGTCGGAACTCCCGCCCGACCATTCATAAACCCTCCGAGCGCTTAAGATATTTTATACATAGCAATGAATTAATTATGCTCCGGTGGTTTGCGATAATACATATCTCAACAATGCGTTGTGAATATATGTATTTGCAATACATATATATTGTAATATATATTTGCGATGGTTAGCAAATATCAATAAAGATGAAACCCTTTGATAAGGCTCTCCACGGTTACAATATATTTTTAGCGTGATATTTAAGACTATAACATAAAGTTTCGTTGCATGATATATGCGGGCGACAATAATGTGATAAGGATCGACAATGTGGGTTGACCCCGACCATCCTACTTTTCCGTGAAACAAACCCGTATATAATAAATATAATATCCATTGCATTCAATACAAAAAGACATGGTAGCTCGATCGGTGAAATGATTTCCGACTAAAAATTTGGTATTCCGGAGGTCGTGGGTTCGATCCTCCCTCCCAAAATTTGCCATATGCGGTCACCGCGATTGGCCCATTCCAACCAATCGATAACCGACACTATTGATCCGTCGACATCACCCCGGATAGGGAGGCATGTTCTCAGGATCACACGTGTCCTACTAACATCATCTTCGACCTTGACTCGACCGTTGACCTGCTGAATTCTACCGTTGACTTTAACTTTGAATTTTTTCCATTTTTCCCTTACTTTGCTAAAACTCGACTTCGAATATCTTTGTCATAGATGAACTCGCTTTTATGCACCATTCACACCATTGGAACTCGTCGATGAGCACTTCAACTTGACCTTATTTTCATATACATTTTAAGACTTTTATCCGGAGGCAAAACCGAATCCATTTTGGATCACTCCTCCCCACCGGAAGCTGGACCACCAAAAGTTGGTTTTATCGTCGAGTAAGTGAGGATATGTTTTCTTCACTTTTCCAACTTCTATCCATCGTGATTTATTTGGATTTGTACCTTTTAAGTCCAACTCGAAGATGCACAACTTATCCTCATCGCAATTCCTTATCCTCCCCGTTGAGAATTTTGTCCTTCCGCAACTCGTTGAGATACCTGAAAAATATTCAATTGAAGGTACTTGAATTTGCTCTTTTTGGATATTCAATCAATGATGAGCTCATACAATCGCAAGTTTTCCACACTTACAATGAAATATATTTTCATATAAGCTTCGTAGATCAAGGCAGAAATATTTTCACTGACTTTGTCAAGAATTTTGAAAGGAATGTATTCAATTGGTTTCAAAATTTTTCCTTCCCTCAAGTATTTCTACGATGTACAAACTGCACTGATCACCAACTTGAAAATTGTTTCAACTTGATGCTTGTTGTGCCTCACTCTATAATTTTCTTGGCTCTTTTCCAGCTTGTTCTTGTACTTCCTAGTGAATTTCCTGGGATTCAATAACCAAGTTGCTTTGTCCACATGATTGTGTCCATCAACTACGATGTCTTTACCAAATACAAAATCCAAGGGATACTTTGGTACAAAACTAAATAAGTTCAAATTAATATTCCCGAGTAGAATAATGTTTCACATAGTTGTAAGAATGATGTATATAACACAAATTCTCATCCCAAATCTTGGGATGCTCGTCGCAATAACCTCACAACCGTACCATTTTCATGTTTACCACTTTAGTCTCAATGTCTCTGCTTGCAGATGAAATGTTGTGACTTTTAACTTGGTGTCCATGAGCCCTCACAAACTTGACCAAAAGCCCACAAATCGAGAATCTCGATCAAGATATAATAGAAGTGGGTAACCCAAAGTGAACCCATATATTTTAAAAGAACAAATTTGTAGTTTTTTCGCCTGTATATGTTTGGTACATGGTGTCAAAATACACATCTTATTGAACCTATCCACAACTACATACAAATAATCATGACCTTTTCTAGACATTGGCAATCCCCCAAAAAATGCATGGATAAAATTTCCTCAAGGACGAGAAGGAATTGAAGTGGATTGTACAAGCCAAATTTTCACATTTACTTCGTTTGTAGCACACATAGTACATCCTCTAATATATATTGAAAATACTATTCATTTGTGGAAGAAGACATATAATCTTTGTAATTGTGCAATTGTTTATTTCATACTCTAAAGTGACTTGAATTAGAGAAGTACAGTTTCTAATCACATTAACTCTTTCAGCTTGTGGAATGCATAATTTTCCCAAATGATATAAGAGTTTGTCCTTTATGAAATAATCCAATTCTTCTACTTTCTTTCCATGAATTAAAGTTGCATATACATCCTTAAAATCATGTCTTAAGAATATTGTTCAATATAGATTTCATGCATTACCGAATTATGCTTAAGAATTATGGATGCATTTATGATTGGTCTCGATAACATGTCTCGCAACCTTATTATGTATGCCTTTCTTATATCTCGATTACAAGATGAAAATTTCCGTAAGAATCCCATCCAACGATAGTGTCTTCATTGTTGTAATTTAGTTTTGTGAGTGTAAATATTTAAGGATGATCCGTATGTATGATTGCTTCTTTCCCCATTATGTAATGTTTCCACTTTTTAACACTCTATACTAATGCATATACCCTTATCGTATGTAGGATAGTTAATCATGGATGTGAATGTCTCGTAATGAAAGCAGGCAGGCTTTCTCGTGCCGCATCAACACCGCCCCCATGGCATATTCACTTGCATCTCGTCTCGATCTCAAATGGATGTTAACATCCGGCGTTGCTATACCGGGCGTTGTACCCATCCTTTCTTTCAATGTGTCAAAGGCTTTCGTTGTTTGCCTCCCCCACCGAAACACCTATTTCACACTTGTCAAATCATGTAGAGGAGCTACAATCAAGTAAGTTAAACAAACTTTCTCCGTTGTTGAAGCCGCCCCTAAGAAACTTCTAACTTCGTAGCAAAAGATTGGCTTAGGCCAATTTACAACGACTTCGACCTTAGAGGGATCTATCTTCAATTCCACCACCCCTACAATATAACCCAAATAATTTAAATATGTCCTCGCCAAATTCACATTTTGACAGCCTTACATAGAGATTTTATGTTTTTAACACATCTAAAACATGCTTTACATGTTTTATATGTTCATCCCATGTCCTATTGAAAACAAGAATATCATCTAAGTAGACTATTAAAAATCATATATAAATGGTCTAAAAACATCATTCATGACACACATGAATGTTACTGAGTATTATCAAGCCGAAAGGCACAACCATCCATTCATAGAGCCCTTTTTCATTTTGAAAGAAGTATTCCATACATCCCGTTATGAAACCCCCGATCTAATGGTAGTCATTTCACAAGTCTAACTTAGTGAAGTAAACGCATCTTTCAACCGATCTAATAAATCATTGAGTGCGAGGAAGAGGATAACTATTCTTTATTGCTATTTTATTTAATTTCATAAATCAATGCACATTCTCCAGCGAACCATCTTTCTTTTGTACCAACACAATAGGTGATCCACATGGTGAAGGCTTGGTCGAATAAAACCTCGATAACCCGAGCAATTCTTGTACCTCGCTTCTTTATCTCTACATTCTCTAGAGTCGATAACCTCGTACATTCCAATGTTAGGAAGAGGAGCGTCCGGCTTCAAAATAAACTTCATGTTCTATCTATCACTTGGGAGGAAGCCCTTTAGGCTCTCGAAACAATTAAATATCATAATCGTAAAAAAACATTAATCTAAATCTTCTTTTTGTTTAGGATTACAATTTCTTGAAAAGCATTAGATTTATCCGTATCCTTTGCTTACAATCATAAGTAAAATTGTTTACTTTAATTTATAATTCTTTTCATTTGTCTTGAATTTATGAGAGTGTAGTTATCTTTAAGTTTATGAGCTCTTGATACATATTCAATTCCATCTTTAGTTAGTTGATACTTATCCGCCTTCGATAGAAGATAAAATATCTATCATGCAAATATAGACTCCTAGTACAATTCCACATATATCCAATGGGACTATATCTAATCTAACCTCATCTACAAACCTAATCCAATTGAAAAATGAAGTTTTCATTTTTCTTAACTCGTAGTTTAGTTTTATCATAGAACCAACCTAATGGGTATGGATTTTTATGAGGTTTAGTTTCAATACCCAATTTCTTTACAATTGATTTAGCAATCAAATTAACTTCGAGAGCCACTATCAAACAAAGTATCAATTTTAGTATGCTTGGAAAAGAATTCCAATATGAAATAGCTCATTTATTTTCCTCATCATTTTCATTATCAACAAAATGCGAAGAAGTACTTCGAGATGCTTGAGAATTTTTACCTTATACCCGTAGCTATAATTGTTGTTTCGTCCTCTCAATTTGATCCTATGTCTTTTGCATAAAATAATATTCTTTTTCTCTTTATTCCCAAACTTCTTAGGCTTCAATTATGGATGTAGTGTTTCCGCAATAAATGCCTCATCATGTCCTTCTTTCTTACAATGAGTGCATGTAGGCTTTATTCCTAATTAGTCCTAAGCTAATTGGAATATTCTTTTTTTTTTTAATTTCTTTGTTTGAAGAATAAAGTGTAAAGGTGGACTTAAAATGCTCCTAAACATTGAATAAATCAACGCCAATGTAAAAAGGCTAAATATTGCTTGTTTAAACAAGCACTCCTTAGGTGAAAGGGGCTATATATTTTGACCGGGGTCATCCTTGACCAAATCTACAACGTCTTCGTGAAGTATGGCCATCAATGAGGCACAACATAGTTTTAGATGGAGTCGCTTTGTGTGAAAGGAGTGGCTCTCATTTAAGGTGGTTTAGGGTTTGCAAGCTCTTAACTTATAAAAGGAAGAGGATGCAAGCATGAGAAGGTTGTTGATGTTTATCGCCTTTTCCGAATATATTTTCTATTTAGACATATATCATTCTCATTGCTTAGCCGAGAATAGTTGTTTAGCACTCGGTGTTGCTGACTTCCAGAATCCCACCCTTCCCATTGAGTATCTCTTGGAGAGTCTTGTAATGGTTGGCTCCAATTATCCGGCTTGAGGCCAAGCTTCTTCTTCCAACTATAACGCATCCTATTGAGGGTTTGGTTGTTCTTGAAAGCCGTAGCAAGTGGAGGCTAGATCTACTCGCATCTAGATCATTTCGTTGCCCTTTTTTCGCGGAGGAGGCTTCTACTCCATTGGGAGGAGGTATTGTAAAGTGTTTTTGGGCTACATTTTCCGATCTTGGCATGAGGGCAACCATTTTCTAAACCCTACAAAATAATTTTTACTTCCATATCTACGTTATTCATGTAGGTGTTGTTGCAAGGTGTTTTGGCATACCATCTATAGAGTTGGTTTTCGTAAGTGTTGTGATCCGCTCTCTTCACCTTGGAGATCCATTGGAGGAGATCTATTTCTTGTTCATATCATATCTAATCGTACACTTCGAATACTTTTTGAATATCTGAATATTTATGCAAATCTCAAACTTCTGGATCTCGCATCTACTTCATGTACATGGTGTTTTGCTGTAAACCCCAAGGGGGATTGAAAGATGAGCCTATATAGTGTATGGATCTGTTATAGATCTGAATTTTCATAAACTTATATGCTCTAGATCTAAAGTGTAATCAACATTCGTTTACGTACTAACAATAAAATAATGTCGTAAGGCAATTTCCGCCTATACATATGGTTGCAAAAGACTCTTTGAGGATTTTTCTTCTATCAGTGACTTGTATTTCTAGTTATGCATCTTATGGGCCTCATTATACATCTATTATGCTGTTGTAAATACATTTCAAAGGTCTTTTATTGGCCTCCTCGTTGTATCTTAGATAACTTCGCATTATTTTCCCGTAAATCTACTTTCTATTGTTGCATTCCCCATGTGGGAATATTACAGTTGGTATCGTAGCATCATCTTGGCATATTGTGCTTTCTAAGAAGCCAATATGTCTCCCTAAATAAGCACAACTTCATCGATAGATAGAAGAGAGGTATCTAAAGAAAGACATAAGAATTTTGATTACACAGATGACAAAGAAAACAAGGGAAAAACCCCTTTATCCGGAAGAATGGCAAAGGAGTTCTCAAATACTCTTTCCAAACTTTGTATGAGCTTAAAAGAGAAATCAAGGTAATGAGGAGGAAAGACATGAAGATCCCCAAGAATAATTGTAAAATAAGAAAGCCCTAGTTCTTCATATTATGTGTGTGAACATTCAACCACACAATCGCATCTACAACGTTGTAGCAATGCCCACATTCTCGCAAGAGAAGAAGCAGAGGAAATACCAGAGGAGACTCTTGGTGACTATCTCCAAGAATATGAATCCTAGTCTAGAGATTCAAGGAGCATCTAAAGCCCCAAGGGTCCGTCAACTTAAAGAAGAGAGGATACCCAAAGCAACTACAATAGAAGAAGAAGGTGCATGGCACACTTTGGGTAGATTTTTTTCTACCTACTTTTGATGGGTCACCCAAGAGCTTAGCCAAGACTGGCAATCTAAGCTAGACAAATATTTCCACCGCATCAAATTTCGTGCTGAAGAATCCATTAGAGTAGCAGTCACGCATCTTGAACGTAAGGCTTATGCCGGGTGGTTATTTAACTATTCCATTAAATAATGCTAATATATCTACTTATGCAAAGTTCACTAGGAGGTTAGTGAAAAAATTTGATTTGAAACAATCCGAAACTTCCTCGAGAGATAAAACCAAACCCAATAACCGAACCTTTGCATAAGTTGGAGGGATCCACAGAAGCCAACTCCATTTCGAACATTGTTGAGAGGGTTAAAGATTTACTACATGCTCCTTACCAAGGCAAAGGCCCCACTTCAGCAAGGACTTTCTTCTCAAGAAGAAGACATGAGGATTCCTTTTTCAAAATGAGACTGTGGAAAGGGTCTCTTAATGATGAGGTATTCTCCATTGATGAGGAGAAGGGGACAAGGAAGAGATGAGAAGATCCTCCACTTCGGCACAGTAGGAGGAGATCTACTTCTATTTGGAGATGGAGATGAAGCAATTGCTCTACCAAATGGGTTCTTGTATCTTGCAAGAAGCTCCAAGGGATCCTACATATGAAGATATGAGCGCATGTGTCTATGATGATAGACAAAGAACAAAGGAGGGATCACAAATACGATGATGGCAGGAGATGATACATTATTACGTGGACGAGAGGATGAAGTACCGCTCCAATCGTAAGCACTCGCATCCTTAAGAGTGATACTCCCATTATCATGAAACTTCCACACATAAAACATGGATGAATTTGCGTAGTGGAAGCAGTGGATATGATGATCCCATCTATTATACACATGAGGATGATCCATGAGACATCACTATCTCTGTGGTAAACCACCGTGGAGACCACTTGATTCGCACTAGTGAAAGATGTCTCACACCTTGATGCTCCATCTTCATAAATCCAAGGAGTGAAGGGAAGCACAAGACCCATAATACATCACCGAGAGTATTGGGGGAGCTCAAGGAGGAGGGAAACATTTTCCTCATCGCCATTGTCCACTCCCTCATCCTTACATATCGCGCCGAGAGAAGATGATGTAAGAATGGAGGAAGACACCATCATGGGGCAAGAGGGCGGGCCCTTAGATGAAGACTCGTAAGATATTCTCACTTGGAGAGAAATTTTCCATACATGATAGAAGGTGGTGGCCTCACATGCATACTTTGGCAAGACCAGGAAGGAGGTTTTGGATAGAGGATAGCCTTCCATTGGAGATTAACTTCGAAATACTTCCATCTTCATTTGAGCATGTGCATATGCAAGAAGGGCAAGAAGGGGAGGGAATAGAACCTTCCAACACATACCTTTGGCATGGGAGATGTCAAAGAAAGGACTAGCCACATACCTCACTCGGTTTTGACATGATGTCATGCTTAACTCTTTTAAGAAGAGCTTCCTCAAAGCACAAATGTTACATTTGGACTTTCCCATCGCAAGTTGATGCTAGTTGTTTGTTTAAACTGCCTTGGAATGGTTAATACAACCTTTTCCAAAACACTAGCCTAAGCTATGTCAGGAGGGATGAGCCCTAGAAATGTAAAATATCTAGATTGATTTTATTAATGCATTGTTTTTAATTTGGCTATTACTTAAGACAAAATGTATGGAGTTGAAACTCTCCATGATGTTTGTGGCCCAACCAAAAAATATGCTAAATTCATCTAAATGAGAAGTGCAACTATTTTCTTTTTAATGAATATTATTTAAGGGAAAGATTGAGAGATTTAACAATTTTCAAAGCACAAATTCTTTCATTCATAAACAAAATCCTGAAAAGAAGACGTTTTCGTAAGAACTTAATTCGAAAAATGATCAATTACTCTTTAAAATGAAATTCCTTGAGCAATCATATCAGAAACTACAATTCAATAAACAAACCATTTCCAAAAGAACAATATCTAAAAAACTCTAAAAACATAAATTTCAAAATCAAAGAAAAACTAATTTTGAAGTCTATCTAGAATGTTTGAGGATGTTTTCTCCTAGTTGTACGTACCAAGAAAAAAATTCTACTTATCTCAAACAGAATGAAAACATCCAAAAAAATTGGGTGATATCAAAGCTCAAAGAAGCTTAAAATATCTTCCAAATCAAGAATGAAAAAGGAATCAATTTTCATAAAAGTAAGGTTTGTCACGATCTTAATGGATCAAAAGACAATATCATTATACCAGTAAGTTGAGGTAAATGAAGCTATCTCAGAGTGGAGTTAAATAATAAGCAGGGAAAAAATCGCATTTATAAGACGCAAATAGGATGATGAATCACACAAATGCAAAAGTTGTCGAAAAAATTCACACACACAAGATTTGACAAATGAGATAGATTGGGGCAAACACAAAGAATCATGTGATTTGACTCTAAAAAGTAGGAATTTTTATTTTTTCAAAAATTTGTGGGTGCGAAATTTATAGTGGAAGACAAGAGTAATATGCGCACTATTTTGAACTAGAACCGTACAAAGCTGCCGCACTATTTTCCGCCGAAAACCGCGGAGGAAAGGAAAAACATAGAAAAAATAAATAATCAACTTTCTTTTAGGGATTCCTAAAATTTATCTACCCAACCTCGTTTTCAAAGAAGTCAAAATCGAAACTCTCTAAAATTCAAACCTAAAATAAAATAAAGAAAACTAATTTCTAAAGCCCAAAGGAGTCGCCATTTTGTTATGCGGATTAATCCCTCTTTAAGAGTGACTTCAGTACTCGCCGAGTAGCTAGAAAATAAACGTCCTTTTCAAACCTTTCTCAGATTAATTGCATTTCATAATTATTATAAGAAAGTAAAAGAGGACATGCCTCACAATGAAATCCCAAACGTTCGATGCACCTTAGTGTTGTCACTCTAAAGTGGCTTCTCTTCAATAAGTAGAACCCGCAATCAAAGACAAGATAAAAGAATCAAAGCATATGCAACATATAGTAATCAAGAAAGCTAACCCAACTTAGTGATCAAGGAGTCTAAGTATCGATGTCATTTCAATAATCATAAGAACAACTCAATGAGAAAAGAGATCCTAAGGTATTATCTTCAATAAAAAGAGTAATTCACAAATCCGATGCCTCGATGTTGTGCCATATATTTCTCCCTGGGTCCCGAACAATCATTCCTCCCCAACACAAGCTTCCTCTCTCAATACCAACATAGAGTTATGGACACAAGGGTGTGATCATTCTTATGCCAACAACAACAACTAGTGTAGAAAGTATGCATTCGGGAATTTCTTCAAGAATTAACATGTATGTCTACTCCTTCAACCTCGAAACATAAGCTCAATTTATAGGAAAATGGAGGTTTCAGCCTAAGGAAGAGAGGGATGGATTCCTCACATGAATGGATTTGAGCTCCATGCACCAAGGGATAATCTCCATAATTGGAGGGATAAAGTTCGAACCGATCGCGACTCTAGAAGCTCCCATTTGGGAGAATATTCACCAGTTAGGCTTCTAGAACTTACTTTTTCTTTTAATTTGAATTTTTGCATGGGGTGCACAGTAATAGTAGCAAAAAAGTGTAGGGGTTGCCATAGTGTATTGAAAAACAGAGGCGCATGCGCAGGAAATGCTAGAAAAATCACGTGTAGACTTTTAAGGCTTTTTAAAGAGCTTTTCTCCAATTCCAAGACTTGATTTAGGAACTTTAAGGTTTTTGACTTCTAAGGGAACATGATATAGGTGGTGATAGACCCATATTAATAGTCAAATTTCATGATGAAAAAATGACATGTAACATGGATCCACCAAATAAATTCACCACCGGTTCTATCCCTTTATAAGCTTGATGGACTCGCTATAACTTTATTTTATTATTTTCCCTCGTATAACTAAGGCAAATACCATGGGATGATACCATGGAAAAATACCATGGTAAATAAGATGGAAAAAATTCATTCCATTTGACCAAATCAAGAAAGGAATATTACATACCCTAATTCTAAATAAATTCGAGGATCAATCTCATCCTTCTAAGATGGATCCAACAACAAAGAAGACAAGGACTCGACAAGATCAACCATATTCAAGCTATTTATTTTGCTAGTGATGTTCGTAGAGAAACAAAAACAAGCACTGTGAAGAGTGGGACATGAATTACAAGCTTGAGAGGCAAATATTTGATCACAAGAGGAAGATGGATATTGTGATAGAATGTTATAATTGCATGTAGGAATACTATAACCAAACAAACAATATGGAGAGATGTAGCATCAAGAGGATAGCTTTGGAGTATTTGTACTTGGTGCAACTATTCCACCCACCGTAGCGTTAAAAAAAGAAGGCTTTGAGCGTTTAGGAGGAGGCTTTGGGTGAAGAAAAGATAGAAAGTACAAAAATTTAAGCATTTGTGTTACACCGCATTTTGTCACCATCCCTACAATCCCCATCCCTCACATTGGAGGACTATTTCTATGACTTTTTTTATATATCATGCCTTGCAAAAAGTGTCATTGCATCCCTTCCATGAGAAGAACATTTCGTCACTATTCCTCGAAATGCACCATCAAAAACACATGATTTTGGGTTTGGCGCTGATAGAAATTATAGCCTCATGCCAATAAGAGAAATTAGCACTAGGCCCCATGCCTATTGGCGCCTCGTTCCCTGGACCGCCCGCACCAGCCGTTTTTGGAATTTTTTTAAATATAGAAGCGAAGTTTCCATTGCCAACCACTTCGTGAGCGAGTTAGCATGGGTTGTCTGATCGATCAACGTCGAACATCTCCTTTGGCTTCTTATTGCCTACTTTTGAGCAACCTCCCAAAGGATAAGGCCTCCTTCCACCATATGAGGCATCCCAACCTCCCTCCTCCTCTTCTATAAATACATCTCTCTCACATAGATGCATCTAGTCGAACATTTTGTGGCGAATAGCTAAAACGTGTCCGAATGAGCCGGGTGTGAGATAGAGAAGAGAGATACCCCTCAGCCGAGAGAGAGTCTAGGTTGATTGCCTTGCCAAGTCCAATTCCCCAAATGAATGGTTAAGACATGTTGGAGTGAACCCGTTGAAGGAGGCTGCGACGCCAAGGCTCATTTGGTTGTAATCTCTTTCTCTCACTATCACATGACTCGATGTTTTGGTTCCCGTCTTGTATTTGGATAGCTATGACTCGAAATATTATTTTGTATGCTTCTGCCATTCTCCCTCGCTCCTCGTAAGTGTGCACCCGAGTACCATTATTGAAGGACCACGATGTGTCTGGGACAAAGATCAGATACCGCTGCCACAGCCTAGGGACAACCGTATTGGATCCAAGGTAGATATATATTCACTCGTGTCATTCATTAACGTAATGCATTATCATGTCCTCTTGCTACTAGACCCGCCCTAGGGCTACAGGGACGCCTCTCGTCCGCGCGTAGGGGATTTACCTACATAACAATTTGGTGACTCCGCTCGGGGATCGCTGTGTGTTTTTTCATCTCGTTGTTTGTCAAGCGTTTGCTTTTGAGTCGAATTTGGTTGTTTCCATTATTTTTTCTGCTTTACTCTTACTTTTCCACTATTTTCACCATCCTGCTCGCTTCCAGAGTGTCAAGTCCGACCCTCTACCTCGCCTCATTTTATTTTTTCCATTGTTTTCAGCTCGGCCGATTTTATTTGAATATTTGTGCCGATTGGCATGTTTTTGTACAAGTGATCCAACCCCCGTTTAGCACGGATTACAAAATGAATAGTCGCGTTGAATCCCGTAGGATTTGATTTGACCTCTTTTTTGAGTTTTTTTGTCTGTTTCTTGGCTCTAGATTAGTTTTTTACCTTGAAATTGGTCTAATAGGATTGTTTTGACCCCTAATCTTGGTCTTCTTAGCCGTTTGTCCATCATCATATCGCGTGCTTGTAGCCCTAGGGTTTCTAGGTTCCTTGTGTTGTTCGTCCACCCCTCTCCTCATTGAGCCTTCCTCGAGTTGAGTTCGAGTCACTTTGATCTTTGTCATTTCAATTTGTCGATTGATCGTGTTAGTCTTCCTTCGGTTCTTCGTGTCTTCTTTGGTTTGTCAATGATCACCTTCGTTTTCGTTTAGCTCTCCATTCATCACTTTTGAGCATAGATTACATTTCTCGTTGGATCGTTTCAAAAATCCTTTGTTTCCCTTTGGAAGAGTGCATCCTTATTCTGCGTGCGTTTTATGTTTGCATTTCATTTTATTTATTCGTTTTAGATATTTACATTTGTAGTGCTCAAAACTAGTGTTTTCTTTTCTTTTTAGTGGAACAGTGCATTGTGTGCTTCATTCATCTAAAAAACAAAAAAAATTGCGTTCCTTAGCTTGAATCGAAAATGAAAAGTTCTTTTGCATAACTAGCTCTTAGCGAACTAGGAAAGAGTTATCATTTTGTCATTTGGTTGTATTAGATGCATTAATGAAACTCTTCTTATGTTTTTATTGATAGCTACTTTGTTAAAGATTCCTATCCTTCTCTTAGCTAGCATTCATTGAACGGAAATGGTGTTCATTTGCATGTAGCGTGCATTTAGGAATTTGAGATCATATTCGGTAAGGCCTTGAAATCGAAACATTAATTAAAGATCAACCTTAAAATCAATTCAATCAACCTAAGGAAGCATTGAAACCTAACACACATATTTTAGAGGTCTAGGCTCATGACGTGCTCCGGCGTCGTTAAACCTAGTAGTTGGCATTCACCATCTGGCATTATATAGCACTAGTATGGACTTGTGCTCTCCATACCATCGCGTATATAAAGGGAGACCCACATAGGTTGCAATCCTTTATCCATTGGAAGCTGAGTCTGCCACCTTGTAACCGTGATACACTGAACATAACATTCAGGGAGACTACCTACATGTATGTCAAGTCCTTGGTCATTTCTCTTTCATTTGATCACCAAGGTGTATATGGCAGTTCACAGAAACTTGGTACACCCTCTTGCTTAGATTACCTGAGTAGTTATTTTGATCTTTTCGTGACTCTCTAACAGTAAAAATATCACATAGCACTTATCATTTCACACTTGTTCAATATGAAAGTGACTAGAGTCATCTTTTTTCTATTTCTCAACTCTTAAAACATGAAACATCAAAGTTTCATTTCAATGTCATAAAATTAATTGCCTACGATCACATGCCCGTTAAAGCTTTTCTACTTGGCTTTTTTTGTAGTTCCTTTGTGTTTGATCTTGAAGCCTCGAATAGGCTATCTCGTTTTATTCCTGTGTTGAAATATTGTCATGGTGTCGGAACCACCAGTTTCTTCGTCTTCTTCACTGCCTCCTAGTGGTAGTCATTTTCCTTACGTTTCTTTCGAAACACCTTAGTCCACTAGGTCTGCCTAGTTTTCGCAGCCTATTCTCTTGGGTGTCTTGCCTATCGCTACCTGGTCTCCTCTTGAAGGGTAAGTTTATTTCAATTGGCCATCTCAAGGTGTTTGGTCTGGTTTTGGGAGCAAGGAATAATTCCCTCCTTTTACTTTGGGATCACCATTATTTGCCGTTGCTTTACCCCTAGTCCTCGTCATATTTTCGACGATCTTACGACCTCGTCAAATATGGATTCTTCTAGTCCTATTGGTAATGAAGAGCTGCATGTTTCTACAGGGGAATATCAGCTTTTCCCATAAGATTTACCGTATGTCTCTAGTTAACCTTCCCCCCAATCGATGTCTCTTCCACCTGGTTATCGTACTTTGAGTCAGATAATTTCTTGTGTGGCATCCATGGCACAAATCAATACAATGGCTCCCACTAGAAGCTCAGATTTTCCTACATTAGGAATGTCGCCTTCGACACCCATCTCGTCGGCCACTATTACTTCTGTCCCATTCTGACCTACCATTTGTGAGGCCTCATCTGCACTGGTTGTTAGCATGACTCAGTCGTCAGGGTCTACTGTTGTTCAAAGGTCTATCTTTATCCATCCCACATTGCCTGTTAGGCCTGTCGTGAGTGGCTCGCAGCCTCGTGCTGTGGAAACTCATCCTATGTGCACTGCACCTATGGTTTCTACCTATACATTCGATGACTATTTGTTGGATATTCAGCGACGATATGCTCCCTCTCCGAATTCTCAGCCGCAAAATTTCGCACTTTAGCGTTCTCAGTAGTCGCAAGCTCTTGGAAATCCTCCCCATCATTATGATGCATATGGTAATCCCATATATTTTCCTCCCATTGATCCTAATAAAGTTGTTTATTTTCCTCTAGCTAATCCCTATTAGATCGTTTCTCATTAAGGGCCATTTTTACGGGGACAACCTTTGGTCCAGCAGGGGCAACCCTTTGGTCCATAGGGACAACCTTATGGTCCAAAAGGACAACCCTTACAGGGAAAACCTTCGGTCCAACAAGAAAAACCCTACCATCTGTTTAGTAAACCTAAGTTTCAACCAAGAGCAACTTATGTTCCTGGGGGGAAAATGTATCCACCATAGGGACAACCTTTTTCGCAACAACAACAACCTTATGTTTCTTAAGGCCAAGATTTTGTACAACAAGGACAACCCTACGGTCTTGCTCTAGGTCAACCTAGTTTTCAGGGGTAACCTGGTCCATCCCAACCATTGGTCCAAACTATTCCATAAGGGAAACCTGGTGGCCCTCAGTATCCAGGCCAACCTACTCCACAAGGACAACCATCCCAACCTCATCAGTCGATTCAACCTGCTCAACCAGCTCAGCAGCTGGTTCAACTTGTTTAACCTGTTCAGTAGCTGGTTCAACTTGTTCAACTTTCTTAATAGCTCGTTCAACCTGCTCTGCAGGGACAACCTGCTCAACCTCAAGGCGCTACTTACCCTCCTCAAGGTAAATTTTAGGCAGTATATATTTCACCCCAAGGTTTCACTTATTACCCTCAAAGTCAATCCCAGATGGTGTATAATCCACCCCAAGGAAATGCTTAGATTTCGCAGCAAAATCCATATGTTTCTCAGCAAGGACCTCAGTGGTATGCTTAGAATCAGTATCCTAGTCCTCAACCCCAATATGGGTAGAACTATTAGGCTTATAACCCCTATGGACAGAATCCTTTGGGACAAAACATATGGGGGCAGAATTTCTCTAAACTTTGGTGTAATGCTAACACTGGTCTTTATCAACTACCTCCAATGCCTTTTAATCCTCAATTATTGTTGCTCGCAACATTGGAACTGCCTGATGTGTCAAAGTTGACAAACGACCTGATCCTTCATAACCCATATTGGCCTCTAGTTCCAACCAAAATCCCTGGTGATTGTCCCAAATTTGAGGGCAAGTCCGGAGAAGACCCCCACGCGCATGTTATGACATACCATCTTTAGTGTCTCTCTAACTCTTGGGTTGACGATTCTATCTAACTCCATCTTTTCCAACAAATTCTTACTAGTGCCACTGCCAAGTGGTACATCGAGTTATCTCGTGGAATATTTCAGGATTTCAATTCTTTAGCCATGGTGTTTCTCATGCAATTTCAGTTACCATTTTGGTATGAAACTAGGACGCACCTCCTCACATCCTTGAAGCAATATTGAGCTACCTATATCTCAGATCATATTCATGAATGGAGGCATCGTCGTCGCCTAATCAAGTTTGAGATTCCTGATCAACTTCTAACTAATTGGTTTACTGCCTCTTTCATCAGTTCTATTGCTAAGGACATTGCCATGGGGGCATGTGTCACTGAGAAACAAGCCAATGGTCGTGCCCAGTACCTTGATCTTGTGTACTCTCAGTCCGACACATTGTATTATCTCTTGCCTGATGCTCCTAGACCTGGAACTTTAAAAGCAACGACGACACCATCCATCGACGATATTATTGGTTCTGTGTCTCAGACTTCTCAGAATTCTTCTCCTCTGAATCCTAAGAAGAAAAAATCTACTCCTTCTAATGATATTGCTTCTCAGCCAACCTTGAATTCTGGTAAAACCACGGAAGTGAATGTCGTTCAGGCTAATCCAATAGATAAAAATTCCAAGGGTAAAAAGAAGGGTAAAGGTAAGGCCAAAATCGATACCCCGAAACACGATTCTCAAGAATCTCTTGCTAATGATGGTTCACAGCGTAAAATGAAGTATCCTTGCTTGATTTGTGATGAAGAGCACTACACTAAGGACTATCCTCAACGGGCTGAAGTGAGTCGATTGCTCAAAGGTACCCAGGAAACTCCTTCTATTATCAAAGAACCGTTTCCATCACAGTAGAGTCAGTTGATAGAGAAACCTCAGTCCTCTGCCCCATTTGGCTTTTAGGTTTTCATGATGAACGGTTCTACATCCATTTCCATAGCTACCCAGTCAAAATATTATACCAAACCACGTTAGGCAGTGGGGAAAGAGATCGTTGATGGTCCTCCTCCTCCACCTGCTTCTGGCCCTTTTCAGATTGAAAGGCCCAGGACTAAGCCAATTGTATAGCCACCTTCCAAAGGTGTAATCTATAAGTCTTCTTAAAAATATAATACCCGTGCTGCTCAACATTATAGTATTATTGTTGATTTGGCTCAGGCGTCATCTGTGATGTCTGCATTAGAATTACTTCAGAGTTTTCAGTCTCAACATAAGGCTTTTCTATCTGCGATCGGCAGGGTTGATCCTGCTGCTTTGAGCCTTATCACTTTCAACTTGGAGAATTTCGTTCCATGTCTCCCTCACTAGCTTGCACTCATCATAAAAGTTGGCATTAATGGACTGAATATCCATTGAGTGGTTGTGGTCGAGGGTGCATCTATGTGCGTCATGTCATCTACCCGCTGGAAAGCTGTTGGTTCTCCAGCTTTGAATTCATCTCCAAATGCTCTAGAAGTGTTTGATAGAAGGGAATCTAAACCTCTTGGTGTTCTCGCTAGTTTACTGATTACTATAGAAGGGAAAACAATCAACATCGAGGTTGAAGTAGTTGACGCCAAGCTCAATTACAATATTCTCCTCGGTCGCAATTGGATCCACACCATGATGTGCATTCCATCCACTCTCTTTCGTGTTTTGCGATTTCCGCACGAATGAAATATCGTTACTGTTGATATGTTGTCATTCTTCACTTCTTCTTCCAAGAACAACATTCTATACGGAGATCAAATTCCTATGCCTTACCAGAGTGTAGGGCCGGGTCTCTTCAAAGATCCTGCCCTCATGGGTATTTTTCCTCTTCCTCCACCCAACACTGTTCAGGTTAATATGATCTCCGGGTCTGACGATCCATGGATCATCCCTTTGCCCGAGCAGGTTGATTCATTTGGAGATTCGATGTTGTTAAGTTCGATTGAGATTGATTATTGTGAACTTATTTTGGCTTCAGATCCTCCGCCTCCTGATCATGCTCCTTTGGGCATGTATCTTGATACTTATTCTCAATCCCCCTAGCTCGGTGATTCAGATTCACCCGATCCCTTGAAAGAGATATGATGAAGCCATCGTGGAAACCATGTCTCTCGAGGATCCTCCTTGGGACGATAGTCATCATCGTTCCTCATTCATGCCTGGCCTTGGGGCCATGTCTACGTGTCTTGAGAGGTTTTCTTCTCAGGTTCCTTCTCCTCTACTTCAAATTCCTATTTTGACACATAGAAAGGTAACTTGAGTAACATCACACAAAAAATGCCTATCAACATTTTAGCTAAGTCGGGAATTTTTGAGAACATCCATATTGGGGTGACCTATTCTCCTGATGAGGTTCAGGTCTATACTAGTCCCTTCAACGATTTTCACGACATCTTTGCATGGTCTTACGAAGAGATGTTGTTTGGGTTTCAAAATGTCACTCATTACCATACATTTTTCACCTATGCTTCTATTTTATCACCCATTATTCACCACCATGTCACTTCATTTTCCCTATTATTCACCATTAATGGGTCTAATTTATATTTTCCAAATATTATTTATTTTTAAGAATTTTTGAGAGAAATTCTTGATTAAATATTAGAAAATAATATATTTTACATTATATATGGAAAGTGGGTTGTTTTTGTGACATGTGTAGGTGCCAAGGAAGCTTCCAATACACCTTTATGTGGCCTTGAAGGATCAAATTCGAATTTGAGAAGATAAACCTCATGGAGAAGATCAAGGACAAAAGGGGTTATGTGTCTAGATGATTGAGAGATGTATGGAACTAAAAGAGAGATTAGTGGATGATCATTATGAGTTTGTTACTCATCCCATTGTATAAATAGGAGTACAATCTCCTCCATTTTTAATGGTGAAGTTTTTGTAATATTGTAATCTTGAAGTTTTGTAATCTTAGAATTTTGGAGTATGTAATCTTAGAAGCTTAGAGTTGGTTTGTAATGGAGATTTTCAAACAAAAGATCCATACTTCAATTTTGCTTCTAAATCTGAGTCTCCATTGAAGTTGTGTGCTTGTGGAGTTATGGAGGGCCCCCATGGCCTCACTTGCATGCTTATTTGCTTATTTTAGGTATAATTTATTTTATGTTTTTGTTTGATTTCAGCTTTTAAATTTTGTTAAATGTTCTAATATTGGAAGGATCTTATTCGAAAGTGTTTTTGTAAGGAAACCATAAGATCTCAGACAATTATTAGATTTAGGTTTGTTTCATTTCAGTTTTTAAGTTTTGTTAAATGTTCTAATATTGGAAGAGTCTTATTTGAAAGTGTTCTTGTAAGAGAACTGTAAGACCTCATACAATTATTAGATCTAGGTTTATTTCATTTCAGCTTTTAAGTTCTTATTATATGTTCTAATGTTGGAAGAGATCTTGTAGAATATGTTCTTGTAAGAGAACCATAGATCTCAAACAATTATTAGATCTAGGTTTGTTTAGTTATTGAAAGAGATCTTAATGAATATGTTCTTGTAAGGGGACTTTAAGATCTTGGACAAATTAGGAATCTTTCTAGATCTATATATTTTAGATAAGCACTTCTAAGTTTACCTTCCCAGGTTGACATTAAATGAACTCTAATTGACATCATCAATTGGAACCAAACAGATGCCCAGCATCGATCCAAGTATAGTGGTGCATGAGATTCCTACCTATCCTGGTGCAAAGCCTGTTAGCCAGTGTCTTCGTCCTGTGCACCCTAGAAAGGCTACCACTCTTAAGGGAGAAGTTGAAAAAATTTTGAAATCTTGTTTTATCTATCTGATTCCCTTGACAGAATGGGTTTCCAATATTGTTCTTGTAGATAAGAAACAGGGTAATATTCGTGTCTGTGTTGATTACTGTGACATTAACCGTGCTTGCCATAAGGATAATTATCCTACTCCTATTATTGATCAAATCATTGATGACTATGCTGGGAGTGAGATTTTTTCTCTTATGGACGGGTTTTCTGGGTATAACCAGATTAACATTCTTCCGCCTGATCAACATAAGACCGCCTTTATCTGCCCTTCGGGTACTTTCTCTTATAAAATCTCCCTTTCGGTCTAAAAAATGTTGGGGCTACATTTCAGCAAGCAATGTCATATGCTTTCCACGATATCAAGCACATTGTTCAGCCTTATCTAGATGACCTTCCAGCTCATTCAGCTAAGCGTAAAGACCATCTTGATCACCTTCGTCAGATCTTTCTTCGATATCAATGCTATAACATCCAGTTGAATCTGCATAAGTGCATCTTCTGCGTTGACACCAGTAAACTCCTAGGGTTTATCGTTTCCAAATACGGGTTTCGTCTCGATCCACTCAAATTTAAAGCTATAGTTAATCTCCCCTCTCCTTCCTCCTTACATTAGGTATAGAGTCTGCAGGGAAAAGCTAACTTCTTATGCCATCTTATACATAACTATGCCGAAGTGGCTAAAGGATTTACGCAATTACTGAAACAAGGCATCCCATTCCTCTGGGATGAGATCGCCCAAAATTACTTCGATGCACTTAAGACGTTGCTCATTAATGATCCTCTGTTGTGTTCTCTAAATTATCATCGTGATTACTCCCTCTACTTGGCCGCCACTTTCTGCATGATTGCCATGGTTTTGGTACAAGACGATGATAATGGTGACAAGCATGTCATTTACTATCTGTCTCATAATCTTCTCAATACTAAAATGCGATATGAAAATGTCGAGAAGTTGGTGTTGGATGATGTTCAAGTTGTTCAACGTTTTCACCACTACATTCTGTTGTGTACAATGACTGTTATTTCTGATTGAAACCCTATGACTTACATATTGACTTGTCATTTGATGGGGGGAAATTACTCAAAGTGGATTGTCATCCTCCAAGAGTTAAATTTGGAGTTCACTACTACCAAGTAGAGGAATTCATTAGTATTCATTGATTTAATCTACTCTCTCCCTTCTGATTCTGCCCCGTCTGGTTTCGAGGAACGCATTTTGGACAACACGATTTTTCTGACTAGCACCCTCGATCCTTGGTATAGTGATATCATCGTATATATTTAGACTTCTACCTTTCAATCTTAGTTTGTTAGCCACCTATAAAATTTGTTATACCAAAAGGTGGCTAAATCATTTTTGGAGCCTTCAAGGAACAAATTTTATTGCAAAAAGTGTTGGCTCTTGAAGACTCTTGAAGGCCTCATGCCTCTGTCTAAAGATCTTCCTTACTGTTCCCATTTTATACTCTGGAATTCTGTTGATTTCATGAGAGACTACTGCAAAATCCCTTTTTCCCTTTCCTCCATTAAAAAACTAACCTCATTTTCTACCCTTTTCATTTTCATCAAAATCCTTCATTTTCATATTTTTCTCCTTCCCCTCCATCAAAACCCCTTTGTTAAGGTTTAAGACTCATTCTTTGCCTTAATCGAAACTCTCACAACCCTTGAAAATCATTGAAAACTACACAAAAATACATATTTTTGTTTAAGCCCCCCCTGGGCTGAGTCCTTAGCCATTTCCACTCCATATGCCCTGGCACTGGAACGAGGCACTGAGCTATTTTGGGAGCTTATCGCATTGGAGGTAACACAGTGCACAAGTCTTCCCTCTTTATCGAAATCTTCGATGCTGATTAGCCCTGTGCATAAAACCCCGGTCATATTATTTTCCATACACTCGTGGCCCCTGTTGAGCTCCAAGAATTTTCTTTCTTCCACCACATTCCACTCCATTTCTTTTGTCCATTGTTAATCTCAGGCTCAATTGATCAATAGAATTAGTTAAAATTTCTTTGAGAATGAATATCATGACTAACTTGCTATGTTTTTATGATTTTGTCATCATAGTACTTTTTGAACTAAATCTAGCTACAAAATGTAGACATTCTGTAGCTAGTTGCCAATTCTGCAGCCATCTTCATGTCTACACAGGTTCCAGGTGTCATTTCAGAGAAAAGCACACATGGTCGTATTCCACATCATCTCCTTATCATTTGTTGCTCTACACGAAGTTTGAACGGAATCCTGTAGGCGGTTATGCACGTGGGAACTTAAATTAGGAGGTAGACTCCTAACAAGATAAGGACAGTCCAGATGTCCTTAACCATATTACGAAGACCACCTTCAGAGTTCTAGTTCGATTCTAATTAGGAAAGACAATTATTCCTATGTTATCTCAGATACGGTTATGTAATTTTGTTATAAATATGCTTGAGAAACCGAGGGACAAGGTTAGATTTTATGGTTGATTACTAGATTTCAGAAGTCCGAAAACACTTTGTTTTGAAGTAATTTCTCTTTAATGAAAGAAGCATCATTTCCCTGAAAGCGTTGAATCAATATTAAAGTAGATTTCGTGCTACTCTAGTGGTAGAGGGCCCCTTCCTCCTGAGCAGCCTTGTTTATACGTTTTAGATAAGTATTTTAGTCTCGTTTTCATTTCTAGCTTAGGCAAGTTTTTGAAGTTTATGTTCATATTTGTTTACATTAATTATCACAGCTAGACTTACTCTAATAAACTCTTCCAAAATATCATTACGATGAATAAGGCATAGCTATGGTACTGTAGGTTTTAGTTGCATTTCCTTTTGTTAATTATCACAGTTAGACTTACTCTAATAAACTCTTCCAAAATATCATTACGATGAATAAGGCATAGTTGTGGTATTGTAGGTTTTAGTTGCTTGTTTACACTAAGTGTCACAGCCGGTCTTACTCTTACAAACTCTTCCAAAACATCATTAACAACGAATAAGAAACAGCTGTGGTGTCTTAGATTCTAGTTGTATTTGCTTTCAGTTTTATGTTTATGTTCAATTGCATTGAATAATACAGCCATACTTGTTTTCACAAACTCTTCCAAAATATCATTCATATTGAACAAGATGGGCTGTAGAATTCCTTAGGATAGTTGCATGTTAATTTAGTTACAACACTCCGGAGGTAGAATGCATCTAGTTCAGCTCTGTCATTTCATTTCAAGTTTGATAATGGATTTTTAGTTTAACATTGTTCACTGCACTTCAAGTAGACTAGTAACACTCTAGTTTAGTCTTAGCTCACTGTATTAACATTCCAAGTTTAGTTGCTATCCATTGCATTTTAAATTGTATTAGTTGTTAAATTTAAATACCACGGTCTTCATTATTTACAAAACTTATTTTGTTCCAAACTCATATTAATACATAATCATTTGGATAGAAGCTAGTATCAATCTAAGACCTGGAGTATTTTGCAACCTTTTTACCATTTCACAAACAAGCCTTTTCTCAAAGAATATTCTAAAAGGGAAATCTATAACTTTTGAGTGAGGCCTAGTGGTGTTAAATTGAGTTGCAGAATAGAATTAGAAGCTAGTTTAGAGTAGAAATCTTATTATGCTACAAATGTTATTTTCCAAATATATTCCAATAAACCTTTAAACCATGGATGAGATGTTGTAACATTGTAAGTTGATCGTTTGATTGTTTAATTAGGAGAACTTCATTTATACTTAACTTGTCCATTTCTCAAGTTCTTCCAACACATCTTTAATGAATGAATTGGATAAGTTCAAGCTCATGTTGTGATTTATTTCCTTGCAATGAAGTCATTATCAAGCTTTGCATTTTTTGTTTGCGAGCCATAGTTTAGGCTTTGCTCTATTTTAGAATTTGCATTTGTTATTTTCCATCCATAGTTTAGGCTAACAACTTCTTTTCACCAGCATTTAGTTCTTTCCCTTTTCAAACAAAAACAATAAAACAAAAAACATCAAAAAACACTAAACACAACGTAGTGAGAAACAAATACCTAGGCACATATAGTGCACCACACTTCAGCAGTTTACCAACCCTGGTTGACAATTAATGAACTCAATTTAGGCACACTAGGTTGAGCACAAACATTTTGGCGTCGTTGCCGGAGAAGTGTAACTAGGTAGCCTTGTTTCTTAACTCCCAAAAATAATGATATGCGTAGAGAAAGAGACTCAAGGGGTAGATTCATAAGAAGTAGAAGCAGAAGTTTGATTCCTAGAACACCACTTGTTTCATCAAGATCTAGAGCCAGCACACCTCCAACTCAGACCCACATTCCATCCTTTACTGATCCTAGACTTCTAGAAGACTTAAGATCAGATATTCCATTAGGAAGACCTTCCACTTCATCTACTGAACCTGTCTTAGAAGAAGATTCAAGGACTCCTGCCGGAGACACAAACTTTTCCACTTCCACAGAAGAATCAACTATGGCAGAAGAAGGGGGAGGAGGAGTCTTTAACGGAGAACACACATTATTTGGAGGGGGTAGAGGTAGAGGTAGAGGAGAAGGAGGTAGAGGTGCAGAAGGTGAAGGAGGCAGAGGAAGAGGTAGAAGAGAGATAGGAAGCTCTTTTGGGTTTCCTATAGTAGATGAAGAAACCAATACAGTTATGAAAAAAATTTCACCCTCTGTCCTTCCAAACTTCTATGGACTTAAAACTAAGGATCCTGAAACCTTCCTATTTGAATTTGAAGTCCTGTGTAGAACTTATGACTACTTACAAGATACTCAAAAACTTGAACTATTCCCTTCAACATTGAAAGGAGTAGCATTGAACTGGTTTATGAGTTTGATCAACAGTTCTATTAGGACATGGGAAGACATGAAACAAGCATTTCTAGAGAGGTATTTGGATTATTGTATGCCAGTTAATCATAAGGAGGAAGTGTTCAAGATGATACAAAAAGAGGATGAAAACCTGGAAGATTTTTTGGAGAGATTTCATTACAACATCAAAAGAGCAAAAATGGAGAAATTAGATCAAGCCACCTTAAAAGCTCTCTTGTTGAAGACAATTAGGGATGAATGGTTGGATATCCTCAACATGATGGGAAAAGGGGATATATCTCAGCTCACATTACCTGAAATATCTGAGTTATGTATTAACCTTTCAAGAGGGAATTCTAAAACTGTAAAAGGCCCAAGAGACCCTGCTCTTGCAAGGGCAAGTAAGTCTGCTTCTGGGACAGTAAGTAGGGCAGAAATAGGACATATGCTTGATGATTTCAAATCTGATATCTTAGGGAGTCTTAGTGAACAAATAGACACCCTTAAGTTACAAAACAAGCAAAAAGTTGAATATGATGCCTTAGCAATCTTTTGTCCCAAATGTAGAAAGAAGCATGCCTTGAGAGAGTGTCCTTTGGATGCAAAAGTTGTAGAGACTTGTGTAATTTGTTCAGAAAAACATGAGACCAAGAGTTGTCCTTCACTTCCTGGTCTTAAATCTGTCTTTCAAGAGGAAACTTCTGCAAATTCCACAGAATCTCTTAATTTTGTCTCTAGAAGACCTTGGCAAGGACCTCAAACACAAGGATTTCATGATCAAATGTATAATCAACCTCCACCAAATTGGAATTCTTGGCAGCAACCTTGGCCCCAATTTCAAAATAAATCTCAAGCTTGGGCACAAGGTTCACAAAATCCCTATGGAAGATACTCTTAGTACTATCAGTATCCACCATCCTATCCACCATATCCACATTTTCCTCCTCAACAAAATTTTCAACAAAATCCTCAAAATCCACAACATCAAAATCAACCACTTCCATTACCATTTCCTCAGAAATCAAATCAGTTGCCTGCTCAACCCATACCAAACCCCAACAATAAAAATCCTCAGAATACATATATGATAGAAGGCCAACAGTTTCCAACTTATTTAATTACTCCTCTAGACCTTAGTGATGTTCAACTTAGGTTTGGAAGAATACTTGAAAAGAGGAAACCTTCTGTGATCATACAAGAACAAGATAACTCTGAGGAAGATTCTCTACGGGAAAATAAAAGTCTTGAAGAAGACACATCTTTTCAGGACCCAAACATTGAAAAATCAAAACAAAAAGAATCAATAATTTCAACTCTTGTATTAGAGCAGCCATCAACATCCACTCCTACACCTCCCTTTCCAAAAAGATTACAAATTGATAAAGGTGTAGAAAAAAAAATTGTGGTGCCTAATTATGATTTCCTAGATGAGATGAGAAATGTTTGCATTAAGATTCCATTATTACAAGCCATCAAGGAAATTCCAATTTTAGCAAAAACAATAAAGGAGTTGAGTATGAAGAAAACAAGAAAAAGAATAAGAGAGACAAAGAAAATTCAACTGGCAGGAAAAATAGCAGATATCATGATGGGTAAGATTTCTATTCCAAAGTATCTAGACCCAGGAAATCTAGTTGTTAAAATTCACATCAATGGAATTGAGATCCAAAACACACTCATTGATTTAGGAGCAGCAATCAATATCATGAGTAGACAAATCATGGATAAATTGAAACTTCCTAATCTTCTCTTTACACCCACATTATTAAAATTAGCAGACAGATATGCGATCAAACCCGATGGGGTAATAGAAGATATTCCAGTGTCCCTAGATTCTTGGGAGTACCCTGTGGATTTTATGATCCTAACTCCTAAGAATAATCTAGGAGGGCATCCTATTATATTAGGGAGACCTTGGTTAGCTACAGCTGATGCTTTCATTAGTTGTAGATCCGGTGATATGTACATCTCTGATGGTAGTTCAACTAAGAAATTCACTTTGTATCCTCCAACAAGGACAATTACAGATTTAGATGATACTCAATGGATAGAGGATGAAGAAGACTTACAACCTCTCTTCACAATTTCAGAAATTAGTGAAGATAGTCAAATTCTGAATACTTTAGAAAACTTTGAATCCTCTTCGGAATGCAAACATGAACAATTTCAAGAAGAATCCAACATTGATTTTTTATCATCAAGACAGATGTCTCTTCATTCTATGGATAAATTTGGCAGCTCTACAAGTGAGATATTTCCAGGCAAAACTTTAAACATAAACAAGAACCTAGAAAAATATCAACAAGAAGAGCTAGTCAAAATTTTACAGAGACATTCTTCTGCATATGCATGGGAGTACACTGATATGAAAGGGATAAGCCCCAAGACTTGCACTCATCACATCTACATAGAGGAAAATTGTAAACCAATCAGACAACCTCAAAGACGGATGAATCCAAATTTTAGGGAGATTGTTAAAGAAGAATTGCAGAAATTGTTGAATGTCAACTTTATCTATCCTATTTCAGATAGTCAGTGGGTTTCTCCTTTGGTAATTGTGCCAAAGAAAAATGGTAAAAGGAGGGTATGTATTGACTACCGAGAATTAAACAAAGCTACTCTTAAAGATCATTTTCCCCTACCTTTCATAGATCAGGTATTAGATACCTTAGCTGGCAAAAAGTACTTCTCATTTGTAGATGGGTTTAGTGGTTATAATCAAATTCAAGTAGCACTTGAGGATCAAGACAAAACCACATTTACTTGTCCTTGGGGTACCTATTCTTACCGAGTATTGCCATTTGGATTATGGAATGCACCTGCAACATTTCAAAGGGAAGTATAAGGAATTTTTTCAGATCTAATACATGATTTTGTAGAGGTGTATATGGATGATTTCACAGTTTATGGAAACACATTTGAAGAAGCCTTAGCAAACTTGGAAAAAGTATTAAAAATATGTAAAGAAGCAAATATTTCACTTAGTCATGAAAAGTGTTTTATGATGTTTACTAAATGAATTGTTTTGGGACATCACATTTCAGGGGATGGGATTAGAGTTGATGAGTCAAAAGTTGAAGTCATCTCTAACTTATCTATTCCAAGTTGTCAAAAATATGTTAGGAGTTTTCTAGGATTTACAGGATGTTATCGAAGATTTGTAGAAAACTTCACCAAGATAGCATCTCCACTCTTCAAATTACTTACCAAAGACCGTGAATTCAAATGGAATATTGATTGCTAGTTAGCCTTTGAGACCCTGAAAAAAAATAATTTCTAAAGCACCGATTTTAAGGGGACCTAACTGGAAGTTACCTTTTCATATTTCAACAGATGCCTCAGATACAGCTCTAGGAGCAGTATTGGGACAAAAAGACCTGATTCCTTATGCCATCTACTATACCAGTAAAAATTTGACCCCTTCAAAGTTAAACTATACTGTAACTGAAAAAGAGTTTTTAGTTGTTGTTCATGCCATAAACAAATTTAGACACTATATAACAGGCTATGAAACTTTTGTTCACATAGATCATTCTGCAATTAGATACTTAATGAACAAATCAATTACTAATGGCAGAGTCATAAGATGGTTATTGCTTTTACAAGAATTCAACATTACCATTCTAGATAGGCCTGGAAAACAAAACACAGTAGCTGATTTCCTATCTAGACTCCAAAAGCATCTCTGCAGATAAAATAAGGTACATCGCAGTATTAAAAGCATCTCTGCAGATCGACGGCCCAAAAGAAGTTTCCCTGGTCCCCACAGCCACGACAGTAGTCCCGCAGACTCGGTGGCCCCGAATACCCAGTCAACATCCACGCGGCATCAATGGATTGGGGCGAGTCTTCGTGGGTTCCTCGTACAGTCATCCAAGCCAGACCCGGGGGACTTTATATAGCATGATTTTATTAACCTTTTTTGAAGTCCGAGCATGTTTTATAAGGTTTGTCGACACCCGATCTCCACCGTTGATCACGTGGGTTGATCTCATCCGATGGCCCATGTGTGTCATGATCCCCAAACTCATTTTTTAACCATTTTTCGCCGAAAAAAGGTTTTAAACCTTTTTATCCATTTTTTAATTTTATTTTTTCTGAATAATGTGACCCCTTCGTGTTATTTATTCACCTCCGCTCCCGACCATCGATTTTTGTGCAATCGATGGCTCCGATTTAAATTCTTCTTCCGCCTTCCCTTTGACTTCTTTTGATCAATCTTGACCATTGGATGATGCCATCCAACGGCCATGCTCTCCCCACATGTCCTTCCAAAGTAGTAAACCTATATATGAAGGATTTCATAATGTTTTTTGTGTTTTGCAGGGTTTAAATGGTTTTTCCGCAATGATAACGAAAATTCAAAGGCCGAGGGTGACGATCCTCCTGCCTTCGATTAATCAAAGAGAATAATTTGCAGGGTTTAAAAATCCATGTTTCATCGGTGTTTCATGAGGCATTGATGCCATATCACCCCTGCACAGCCCTACACACGAACAAACACAATGAATCAGGCACAAATCAAAGAGTATCAGTGTAGAAGACAAAAATATACCGGAACAAAAGATTAAAGACAGATCTATGGGGATTACGTCTAACACGGTTTATCAAAAGCCCAATCCCCAATTAAGACATAGTTAAAAGAAAAATCATAAAGGTTCATCAGACAGAAAGCTTCCGCCGCCACAGCTGAGGCAAATCGATTCCTCCCAGCTGCCACAGTGCCACCTGTGCCTCAAAGCATTCATATAAAAGGCCGAAGTTATTAATCAGGATCAGATATTTGTTTCAAGCGCAGCCAGAGAGTAAATTCTGCAAACAAACTTAATGAAAAATTATCATCAGAGTTACTTTGACACCACACAGAGCTTCAAAAGTCAGTAAGAGCTCCCACCGAGCTTAAATATTAATGTAAAATCATTTAATATAGAGGACACCTATGTAAGCTTCTTTATTGAGCTCCCCAAAGTCTGAGAAGCCATTAAGTCTGTATTAATTATATTTAGAGATCTTTTATCAGATCTCACCTCCTCATTCTTCTATAAATACTTCTGGAGAAGATGAGAGAGGGTTTGGTTGAGTTGGCTCTTGAACATTGAAATGTAATTGAGCTTGAGACTTCTACTTGTAAATAGTGTTCACTAGCCCTTGGAGCTCTGCTTGTGATAGATAAGTTAGGCTGAGATGTGTAGATGATTGCTAAACTAAAGCATTGGACTTAAAGCTGTAACTGGTTTGGAGCATCAATACAAGCTGATTTATGGGATCCTGGTCTATGTTGACAGTGATGTTTTTCTCATTGTGACTTTTCATTTTGTTTCTGTTTTCACTGTGTTCATATTCTCTTATAAAGAACAACATGCATAGAGTTAGAACCTATTGTATATCAGTACCCTTCTCTGACTGAAAATCTTTATCTGAATTTTTTCTTCCAATCTGTGTTATTTAGGAATGATTTAATTCAGTTTAAGCATAGGAATGTTGGCGTTCCCTCGTCTTATTGTTTTAGCTGAATATTGTTCTTGAATGTTACTTTCATTTCATGTTAAGTAGAGATGAAATAAGGAAGATATGGTGTGCCCTGGTCCTAGTTTTATCCCCAAAGACTGTCTGAATGTTTCCCTTGGAATGTGTTAAAATCTGGCTAGTTTAAAATTACTTACCAGATCTTAGACCATTCTTTGTTATCATTTGTGTTTTCCTCTGTATTTATTATGTTTTCTATTGAAAGTGGATCAAAGGCTGGCTAGTTTCAAAGTAATTATCAGATCCTGGATTACTTTTATGTCTTTATTAAGTGTTGGTCAAAGGCTGGCTAGTTTCAAAGTACTTACCAGATCCTAGGCTACTCTTTGTTCTTCATCTTTTTAAATCCCCTTCTTTTTGTCTCATTTCATTCCATAAATCAAAATTTAAAGAGATCCTTAGACATAGATGACTTGCCCCATGGACCACTCTTGAACTTGATTGTTTCAATTAAACCCTATTATGACTCCATAGCCCAATGGACTAAAACCTGCAATTATCTATCTTCCTGGCCAAAGCTTGTTCTATTTGCTTGCAACTTCTCACCTTTGAAACTCTTTGCACTTAAAACTTTCCACCTCAAACAGTAATAATGCTCAACCATCCAAAAAATAAAACAAACCCTCGGCCTTCATAACTGGCCTAATATCATTACCTAAAACTCCAAAGATAAATCCATCTTTGCACTTATTGGAGAGATCCCTCTCCGGATTCAGGAGGGTTAGATCCTAGAATCCCAAAGTGGTTGAAATGATGTTGTTTCTGTGATTGGACTTTTCCAATCTTGTTGATTACATATTCCTAACATTTCTGGCGACTCCGTTGGGGAACTGAGTTATTATCTGGTTGAATACTGTAGGTATCTCAGAAATCCCTTGATTTAATAACATTTGTTCTGTTAGCTGGTTGAAATGTTAGGCATAAAATCTTTGGCCAACAAACATTTTTTAAGTGAGTAAGAAGCAGCCTTTGCAAGCACTACCAAGAAATGGTGATCATGATGAAACTTGTGTGAATCAGTGACAAACTAGGTAAACCCTAAGATTCTCATAAAAATTTATCTAACCTTGAAAGATCAGCTAGCTTAGACATAAGAGTAGACTGTCTTTGTCTCATAACCGTTGCTAAGTTTTGAAACAGAGTTAGGACATTCTTATAAACCAAACAACTAAAAAATAACTTAGAAAAATCAAAAATATTTCAGGTTGGTATCAAATAAACATGGTGGTGGACCATAAAACCTTTTACCTCCTTAGGAGCTAAAAAATTCCACTTGGCAACTCCAAAATCCTGAACAGACCTTAAGTCTCCACTGGGAAGAACCCTTATCATTGAAATATCATTCAAATTTAGTTAGAGGACTGTAGGATTAAAATTTGTGTAAATAGATTGGTTGACCTTTTAAAGACTGTCATGCCTGGTTGAACTTTTCTTGTTTATTTGGGTCTGAAAAACACAACATAGTGGCTCCTAGAAAGATTCACACTAGAGCCTATCCTGACCCTGATCCACCTGAGATAATCGATAACCTAGAAAGAATCCTTAGGAAGTCTCTTAGGATTAAATTATCAACTATTTTCAGATCACCCTTAAGAGCTAATTCTGTTCCTGAAAATATTTTAGCTCTACAACAAGCACAAGTCGACTTAGTAAATCCATTTAGAACTAAGTCTCTTGATGATTTAGATCAGTTAGATTCTGAGTCTTCACTTTCATCTCCTAAAACAAGTGAACATTCTGGTAGAAGAGAAACAACACCTCCTGATTTACATTTCCTTCACAACTTAGGTGTCTCTCATCCAATATCAGCTCAGTAATCTACTTCTGGTCCATCCACTTCTTCTCACCCTACATCCACTGTTCAAACCACTCCATTCTAGCCCACTTTCCCTCTTGTTAATCCCCCTCTTGTAAATCCACCTCCACCTCCTACCATGGCTACATGGTATGCTCCCTTAGTCCTTCCTATACCATTAGTCAATCTTCCATAGGACTATCAGTCCAAAATTCCATTGTATGATGCTAGCAATACTACAACGGCATCACAACATGTGGATAAGATGAATGACTACTTCGACAGAAATGAAATTGATGATGATTCTGTCAAGCTTATATTATTTGCTCAGAGCTTAGGGGGAGAAGTAAGAAAATGGTTTAAGGGCTTAACCCCCCATAGTATCAATGATCTCCAAGCCTTCCATCAGACGTTTTTAAACAAATGGGAAGTAAAGAAGAATCCTCTCCAAGTCCTTTCTGATTACAAGAACCTCCATAGAAACACCAGGGAAGGTGTACAAGCTTATTGTACCAGATTTAATAGTGTGTATAATTCACTTTCCCCAGATCTAAAACATCCACAAGGCTCATCTTTAAACAAGTTTCCTAAAGGGTTTGACCCTGATATGGCCTATCAGCTGAGAGAAAGAGATCCTGCAACTCTTGAAGAGATGCAAAAAGGTGCTCTTTCTGTGGAAGTCAACTTGATGGAGAAGAGAGCAAGAATGAAAAATGAAAAGAGAGTGTCATTTAGAGAGGAGTATACACCCTATACTTCCAATTCAAAGATGGAGAGAATGATGGAGGAGATTATGAAAGAGACGAGCATAATTAATAGAGCACAAGCCAGCCAAAACCAATCTGCTCCTCAAAACAGAAACCAAAACCAGAATCAGAATTTTAGAAGGAACCAACCTCCCAACAGACCCAGGGAAGATGATCAACAGATCACTCCTCCTTTTCATCAAAACTATGTAAGTGAGGTTGAGGAAATAGATGAGATAACATAGGAAGATGATATCAACATGTTGGGGGTAGATGATGATGACTTTGAGATTCATTACGATAGAAAACAAGGTATTTATACACCTTATGATGACAAAAGAGATGATGATGAAAGTTATTATCAAGACATGGAAAATGTCATCATAGAGTCTCAAAAAGAATATGACCTTAGAAGAAAAACCGGTCAACAAACCCCCAACACCAAAACCTCTGACAAATCTTCACAAAACAACATTGTAACCAAGCCTAAAGTTGTCAAACAAAAGGAGAAAACAGTGGCTGTTAATTCTGATAGAGGTAAAGAGAAAGGCACTCCAAACAATGAAAAGCAGAGTGTGGACGTTAGTAGTATTAACACTTCAGCTAGTACTCCTGTTAAAACCATTTTGTCAAATGTAAATAGAACAGATCAGCAAGATGATGTTGTTGATAGACTAGCAGCTAGTAAGGCTGAAACAATTTTTTCAAAGAACCAAATTCCTTTCAGCCTAGAGCAGGAAATTTCGAAGATCAAAATCTCTGTTCCCCTCACTGAGTTAGCTACCCAGAATGTATATAGGACCCAAATTTTGAAGGCTTTAAACATTGAATAGAATAATGACACACTCAATCTTAATGATGACCAGCCAGAGCTTATTTTTGGTCCTAAGATTGAAGGTAGATATCAAGAGGGACCTGTTCCTCCCTTTTATATAAGTTTAAATGTTCATGACAAAATTTTGCACAATGCTATGCATGATTCAAGCGCCTCATAATTTAATGCCCAAAGCTATCATGGAGAGCCTAGGCCTTGAAATCACCAGACCTTACAAAGACCTTTACTCCTTTAACTCAAGCAGGGTGAAATGTTTAGGATTAATCAAAGACCTCTGTGTTAACTTAGCCCAAATTCCAGCCAAATTCTTAGTAATGGATATTGTTGTGGCTGATGTTCCCCCCAAGTATGGAATGTTGCTATAAAGATCTTAGGGGGCTAAGTTACAAGGGACTATGCAAATGGATATGACCTATGCGACTATTCCTGTTTTCAATCAGACTAGAAGACTTTACAGAAAGTCTCATATGCAGTACACAGTTACAAGTCAAGATAGACCATAGAAATCTCCCCTTTATTCTGTAAATATAGGCCTTGATTCTTTTATTATGTTTAACGATGAAACACTTAGTGAACAAGTCACTTTGACAGGATTAATAACAAATAGAGAGGAGGAGGAAGATAACGTGGGAGTGTCAGAACAGTTGGCTGAACCTGTAAACTCTAGCAAACAAAACACAGGTCTTGAGCTACAAATCGCTTGTCTTTTTCTTTTAAACATTGAGAGTCAAGAAAGCAGTCCCCAACCCAATAAAAAATCTGAGGAGTTAAAACAAGTTCAACAGTGTGCTGACCTCCAAGAACAATTCGATAGCTCACTTATTGAAGAGCACTGTGATCCAAATATCGAACTCGAGACTAGTCCTTTATGAAGTATGCACTTCGATGGGTCTTGCACTAAGACCAACACTGGTGCAGGTGTCTGGATCTGTGACACTGAAAACAACCACATAGAAAACATTTCTTGCAAATTAAACTTTCAGTGTTCTAACAACATAGCGGAATATGAATCCCTGCTTCTAGGCTTGTGTTTGTTGAAAAGGTTAGGAGCCAAGAAAATCAAAGCATATGGGGATTCAGAGTTAGTCATTAGGCAAGTCAATGGGGAGTATAACGCAAATCACCCAAGACTTAGGGCCTACCGAAATGATGTCATGGACCTTTTAAAAACTTTTGAAGAATACCAGATAATTTTTGTCCTGCGAAAAAGAAATATTGCCGCCCACAATTTAGCCTTTGCAGCTAGAACATGCTTAACGCCATATGAAACCAAAGACTGCACAAATCAAATAAAATTTAGACTAGCCGTGCCTGATAATGAAAAGTATTGGCAGGTGTTTGACGAAGACAAACAAATAGAAGACTTCATGCAATTTAGAAATGAATTCGAACTACACAGTTCGGACTCAGATTATGATATAGACTGCAGTGAAGAAAATTTTCTTGGTGAAGAAGAGCCGTCTCTTGAACTTTCCAATATTAATTTTCTGACTAGCAAACTTAAAAAACAAAACAGAACTGACTGTAGAATTAGAAACAGAAGATTTAGAAACCCTGAAGTCCAAATATGAAAGTTTTCCTAAGGGTCTGGCCCCTTTAGAAGAGTTGTTTGATTTTAACGATGTGGCCAAGAAGCCAAAATTAGAACCTGTAGAGACTGAAGTGGAAGAGTGAAATATAGGCAGTAAACTTAAACCAATTATGATCAAACTGTCTAAGACTTTACCAGCTCACATTAAACTTAAATACATAGAGTTGTTTAAAGAATTTTTTGATGTTTTTGTGTGGAGTTACGAAGATCTGAAATCCTATGACACAGAAATAATACAGCACAAAATTCCCCTCAAAGAAAACCAAAAACCATTCAAACAGAAACTGCGTAGAATAAACCCTGTCCAGTTGCCCTTGGTTCAAAAGGAGATCATGAAAATGTACGATGCTGGTATTATTGTCCCTATTAGATATTCTGAGTGGGTGTCTAATCTAGTGTCAGTTAGGAAGAAAACTGGAGAAATCAGGGTTTGTATAGACTTTAGAGACTTAAACAAAGCTTCATTAAAAGACAACTACCCTTTACCTAAGATGGATCATATTTTACAAAGGGTGGTAGGTTCTAGAAGAATTTCTTTTCTTGATGGCTACTCAGGGTACAATCAGATCTTAGTTCACCCCGCTGATCAATTAAAGGCAACCTTTACTACACCATGGGGCACTTTCATGTATGTGAAAATGCTCTTTGGCCTAATGAATGCTGGAGCAACTTTTCCAAGAGCCATGGACATAGCATTCTCGGAAGAACTGGGCTTCTTCATCATTATATACCTTGATGATGTTACAGTGTTTTCAAAAACAGATGAAGAGCACTTAGCACATTTAAGGAAAGTTTTCGAGAAATGCAGAAAGTTTGGGATATCTTTAAACCCTAAGAAGACACTATTTGGGCTCCAAGAAGGTAAACTTCTTGGGCACATCATTTCAGAAGAGGGTATTAATATATATCCCAAAAGGATTGAGGCCATATTGCAAATCTCTCATCCTCGAAACATCAAGGAGGTTCAATCTTTCATCGGAAAGATTAAATTTTTGAGAAGGTTAATCCCCAACTTAGCTGAGCTCCTTAGAAATATAACAAACATGTTGAAGAAGGAGCAAGGGGTAAAGTGGACCTTGGAAGCAAAGAAGTCCTTTGAGTTGGTGAAGCAAGCGTTAACCAAAACATCGGTTCTAATAAGTCCTGATTTTTCAAAATATTTTTATATTTTTTCGTTTGCATCAGAACATTCCATAGATGTTGTCCTTTTACAGAAAAATCCATAAGGACAAGAGCAGCCTTTTGCATTCTTTAGCAAGGCATTGAGGCATTCCTCTCTAAAGTATAACATTATGGAGAAGCAAGCTTTTGCTTTGGTTAAAGCTTTGAAAGACTTCAGAGTGTACATCTTGCACTCACACATTATTTCCTTTTTCCCAAACTTAGTTGTTAAAGACATTCTAACATAGGACCCAGATGGTAAGAGAGGAAAGTGGATTATTGTTATTCTTGAATATGATTTAGAGATAAAGCCCACTAAACTCATCAAAGGCCAAGGTCTAGCTAGATTAATGGCTGAATCAAATTTTGAAGTTCTGGATATAAATATGATTAATGTTTTTGATGACCAAGAAGGATTCTTGACTCCTGTTGTTGAAGACCATTTCATGAATTCCTCTTGGTATGCTGATATTATTTATGTCTTGCTTAATTTAAATGCACCTCTTGGTTTGAAAAAAACAAAGGCAAGGTTCCTAAAGTTAAAATTTGTAAACTATTGCATTATAGATAGATGTCTTTATTGGAAAAATGCAAGTGGTGTATTTCTTAAATGTTTGCCTAAGTTTGATGCAGAGAAGGTTAAGCACGAGTTCCATGAAGGAGATTGCGGAGGTCATTTGTACTGGAAGACAACATGCAACAAAATTTTGAGGACTGGTTTCTATTGGCCTACTCTTTTTCATGATGTGCACAAGATGATCATAACCTATCATAAATGTCAACTTTTTGAAGGCAAAAGAAAACTGTTGCCCCTACCTCTGCATCCAATCACTGTTGAAGCTCCTTTTCAATAGTGGGGACTTGACTTCATAGGAGAAATCCATTCGCCATCTTCTGCCCAGCATAGATGGATTCTCACTATCACAGACTATTTCACTAAGTGAATAGAAGCCATACCTTGTAGGCAGGCCAATGATTCTATTATTATAAAATTCATAGAGAATAATATTCTCTCTAGATTTGGTTGTCCTACCAAGATCATCACTGATAATGCAGCAGCATTTGGATCAAATAAGATGGTTGAATTCTGTCACAGATATCAAATAACATTGGGGCATTCCATAGCCTATTACCCCCAAGGTAATGGACTTCCAGAATCCTCAAACAAGAGTTTAGTGAATGTAATCAAGAAACTATTGGAGGACAACAAAAAGTATTGGCACACAAAGCTAGTTCATGCACTTTGGGCTGACAGATTGACTTTGAAGAAATCTATTGGCATGCCACCTTTCTAGCTTGTGTATGGTACTGATGCAATTTTTCCAAACAGCCTTGGTGTACCAGTGATGAAGTTGATTCAAGAGTTGTAAACTGAAGATAATGACATGATCAGAAGAATAAATTAGACCATTCATCTTCAGCAAACCAGAGAGGAGGTTTATAACAAATCATTACAAAAGCAGGACATCATTAAAAAGCTTTTTGACAGAAGAACAAAGGCTAGCAATTTCAATATTGGGGAAAATTTTTTGAAGTGGGACTCAAGGAGGGAAAACAAGGGCAAGCATGGGAAATTTTACAACTTATGGCTTGGCCCTTACTCTATCCATTCAGTTATTGGTAATAATGCCTATTTCTTGCAAGAGTTGAATGGAGCAGAATTGTTTGGGGGTCCTGTCAATGGCAGGATGCTTAAGCATTACTTCTCTTGATACATTTCATGTTCTGAAAGCATTTTTATCTTTTTCTCATTATAAATATATCACCCATCATTGCATTCCAAGTTACAAAAAATCAAAAATACAAAAACAAAGAAAAGAAATAAAAGAGGGCAGATTGTGAAAACAAGAAAGGTATAGCCCCATACCTAAAAGAGAAACAAATCTGAAAGTGTGCAAGCTTAAATTCCACTCCTAGAGAACACACTTCTAGTTAGTCAAACAGCTTAATCTTGACTAATTAGCTTTAAATTTTTTGTTGATAGGATAGTGAATTCGATTCGCCAAATTGTTTAATCTTGGCTTATCAGTAGGTAGTTTAGGCTAGAAATCAAAGGTTCAAACATGTTCGAAATCTGAACCTAAGTTTCCAAAGAGAGTGACTCAAATCTATTTCAAATTCTGAGTCAAGAAATATGTAAATCTGGTTCCAATTAGCTCAAAATCTAAACCAGTTGACAAAGGAAAGACAGCTCAAATCAAGAGTCAAAACAAAGCTGTAAAAAGGGTGAAGGAAATGCTTTGAATTTTCAGATCTCAAGCCTTCCATTTTGTTTTAAATTTTGTGCAAAATAATGTCTATGTGTATCTTTTTTTTATGCCATAGACCAGCATCAAGTTAGACTGTTCAATCCTAACTTGATTGCTTTTTAAATTTTTGTTGTAGAATTTAGTGAATAAACTCTGTTGGACAGTTTAATCCCAACATATAGTAGATTAGGTAGAGAATCATATGGGCTCAACTGTTTAATCTGAGTCCATGGAGAAATAAGGAGTAGAAATAGATTAGATTTCCTGCTTTCAAAAGAATAAAATGTTGTAAAAGAGTTTTCCAATCTAAGTGCACTCTAAAGAAGAAAAAATGTTAGATCTGTAGGATTGGGTAGGTAGACAGCCTGTTGATGAAAGATCCATTGTTTTTATGACTGCTAATATGTTTTTAGAGCAAAATAATATCATACAAGGAAAGAAAGGCAGCCCAATGAATGAGGCAACTGATCAACCTCCCAGAGAATGCAAGTCTGAAGTTCTTTATGCCTTCAAGAAGGCACCATCCCTAAGTGGAGCCACTGTTAGCCACCTATAAAATTTGTTATACCAAAAGGTGGCTAAATCATTTTTGGAGCCTTCAAGGAACAAATTTTATTACAAAAAGTGTTGGCTCTTGAAGACTCTTGAAGGCCTCATGCCTCTGTCTAAAAATATTCCTTACTGTTCCCATTTTATACTCTGGAATTCTGTTGATTTCATGAGAGACTACTGAAAAATCCCTTTTTCCCTTTCCTCCATTAAACAACTAACCTCATTTTCTACCCTTTTCATTTTCATCAAAATCCTTCATTTTCATATTTTTCTCCTTCCCCTCCATCAAAACCCCTTTGTTAAGGTTTAAGACTCATTCTTTGCCTTAATCGAAACTCTCACAACCCTTGAAAAACATTGAAAACTACACAAAAATACATATTTTGTTTAAGCCCCCCCTGGGCTGAGTCCTTAGCCATTTCCACTCCATATGCTCTGGCACTGGAACTAGGCGTTGAGCTATTTTGGGAGCTTATCGCATCGGAGGTAACACAGTGCGCAAGTCTTCCCCCTTTATGGAAATCTCCGATGTTGATTAGCCCTAGGCATAAAACCTCGGTAATATTATATTCCATACACCCGTGGCCCCGCAGGTGAGAACCAAGCCAAATCACAAATATAAAACCCGCCCGACACACAAACCTTTGTGTATATTTTATTTTTGGGTTTTTTATGTTTTTTGTCGTTATATTAAAAAGAAAACCGGGCAGAATTCATTGCACCGATTTTGAGAGGGAGGCAGTTTTTTCCATTTGGAAGTGATCAGTGCCACTGGCTGACACGTGGCCTTGAGCACTGTTGAAAAACCACCCTCATTACACATTAAAGTTTGGATGTGGAGTGAGCGCGATATCGATGCGCGTCGTCCGATCTGAGGCCGCTCATCGGACGGTGATCACGCTCTGAAGAAGCCCGACAGATAAACTAAGGTACAACGCAGTATTAAAAGGATCTCCGCCGTTGATCTGATCTGTAGATAGATGGCCCAAAAGTAGTCACCCTGGTCCCCACAGCCACGACAGCAGTCCCGCAGAACCGGTGGCCCCGAATACCCAGTCAGCATCCACACGGCATCAACAGATTGGGACAGGTCTTTGTGGGTTCCTCGTACAGTCATCCAATCCGGACTTGGGGGAATTTATACAACATGATTTTATTAACATTTTTTGAAGTCCGGGCATGTTTTATAAGGTTTTTCGGCACCCGATCTCCACCGTTGATCGCGTGGGCCAATCTCATCTGACAGCCCATGTGTGTGCCGATCCCCAAACTCATTTTTCAACCATTTTTCGCCGAAACAAGGTTGTTGAGCTTCAAAGATGTTCTCCTCTTCCACCACATTCCACTTCATTTCTTTTGTCCATGATTAATTTCAAGCTTAAATGATCAATAAGATTAGTTAAAATTTCTTTGATATTGTATATAATGTCTAACTTGCTATGTTTTCATGATTTTGTTGTTGTAGTACTTTTTTACTACACCTAGCTACAGAATGCAGACATTCTATAGCTAGTTGCCGATTCTGCAACTGTCTTCATGTTTATGTAGGTTCCAGGTGTCACTGCAAAGAAAAAGGCATATGGGTGAAATCCACAACACCTTCCCATCATCTCTTGCTCCCCACGAAGTCTGAGTTAAAGTATCAAAGCGGTTATGCACGTAGAAGAGAGGCAGTTTCCTATCAAAACAAGGACTCTACAGATGTTCGCAGTAAAGCACAAGACTGTTAATAAGAGTTTTAAGTTGATTAGGAGTGGGAAAGACACTTATCCTTGTTTTTCTCAAGAAGTAGTTATGTAATTTCATTATAAGTATGACTCGGGAGACCGAGAGACTGTTGGTTAGATTTTGTTTTGGTTGCTAGATCTTAGAAGTCCGAAACACTATGTTTTGAAGTTATTTCTCTTTAATGAAAGAAGCATCACTTTATTGAATGCAATGAGCCAATCTTGAAGTAGATTTTGCGTGCTACTCCAGTGGTAGAAAGCCCCGGCTACCTGAGCAGCCTTGTTCATATGTTTAGATAAGTAACTGCATTCCTAGTTTAACCAATTTCTGAACTTCGTGTTTTTATATTCATTTGAATCAGATGCTATAGATTAGTCTTGTTCTCACGAATTCTTCCAAAAGAATACTAATATGGAATGAGGCATAACTGTAGTATTTTAGGAGTTAGTTACATTTCTTTAAGCTTTATGTTTTCATGCTCAATCACATCAGTTGTTACAGCTAGTCTTGTTTTTATCAATCTCTTCCAAAATATCACTAATTCCGGATGAGACATAGCTGTGGTGGTGTTTCAGAGCTTACTGCGTTTTTTTGAACTTTATATTTTATGTTTTATGCATGGAATGATACATCCAGACTTGTTTCTACAAGCTATTCCAAAACATTACTCATATTGAACAGAGTAGGGCTGTAGTATTTCATAGAATTAGTTGCATTTTAGCTCAGTCAATACTCCGGAGGTAGATTTCATTCTCGTTTAATTCTGTCACTATATTTCAAGCTTGATAATGGTACTCTAGTTTAACTCTGTTCACTGTATTAGTATCATTCTAGTTCAGTTCCAATTCATTTCAAGTTAGATAATAGCACTCTAGTTTAGTCTTAGTTCACTGTATTAGCATTCTAGTTTAGTTGTTATCCATTGCATTTTAAATTGTATTAGTTGTTAAATTTAGATATCACGGTCTTCATTATTTACAAAATATTCTTGTTCTAAATTCCTATTAATACATCATCATATGGACAGGAACTATCAATAACAGTTTAAGGCCTTGAGTATTTTGCAACCTTTTTACAATTTCACAAACAAGCCTTTTCTCAAAGACTATTCTAAAAAGAAATCTATAACTTTTGAATGAGGCCTAATGGTGCTAAATTGAGTTGCAAAATAGAATTAGAAGTTAGTTTAGAGTAGAAATCTTATTGTGCTACAAATTTTCTTTTCCAATTATGTTCCAATAAACCTTCAATCACGGATGAGATGTTGTAACATTGTAAGTTGATTGTTGAATTAGGAAAACCTCAATTTCACTAAAAACTTATCCTTTTCTCAAGCTATCCCAACATATCTCTAAATGAGTGAATTGTATGAGTTCATGATATGGGTTACTGAGTTCATGTTGTGATTTTTTTCTTTGCTACGAGTCCTTATCAAGCTTTGCATTTTCTGTCCTTTAGTGCACACCAGTTTAGAATAGTTTCACTATGTTTTAGTGTAAACTTCTTAGCACTTTTTCAACATAAAAACCATAAAACCAAAAACATCATAAAAACACTAAACACAACGTAGTGAGAAACAAATACCTAGGCACATACAGTGCACCACACTTCAGCAGTTTACTAGCCCTGGTTGACAATTAATGAACTCAATTTAGGAACACTAAGTTGAGCACAACATTTTGGCGCCATTGCCGGGGAAGTGTAACTAGGTAGCCTTGTTTCTTAACTCCTAAAAACAATGATATGCGTAGAGAAAGAGACTCAAGGGGTAGATTCATAAGAAGCAGAAGTCTGATTCCTAGAATACCACTTGTTTCACCTAGACCAAGAGCCAATACACCTCCAACTCAAACCCACAATCCATCCTTTACTGATCCTATACTTTTAGAAGACTTAAGATCAGATATTCCATTATAAAAACCTTCCACTTCATCCACAGAACCTGTCTTAGAAGAAGATTCAAGGACCCCTGCTAGAGACACAAACTTTTCCACTTCCACAGAGGAATCAACTATGGCAGAAGAAGGGGGAGGAGGAGTTTTTAATGGAGAACACACACTATTTGGAGGGGGTAGAGGTAGAGGTAGAGGAGAAGGAGGTAGAGGTGTAGAAGGAGAAGGAGGTAGAGGAAGAGGTAGAAGAGAGATGGGAAGCTCTTTTGGGTTTCCTATAGTAGATGAAGAAACTAATACAACCATGAAAAACATTTCACCCTCTGTCCTTCCAAACTTCTATGGACTTAAAACTGAAGATCCCGAAACCTTCCTATTTGAATTTGAAGTCCTATGTAGAACTTATGACTACTTACAAGATGCTCAAAAACTTAAACTATTTCCTTCAACATTGAAAGGAGCAGCATTGAAGTGGTTTATGAGTTTGATCAATAGTTCTATTAGGACACGAGAAGACATGAAACAAGCATTTCTAGAGAGGTATTTGGATTATTGTATGCCAATCAATCATAAGAAGGAAGTGTTTAAGATGTTACAAAAAGAAGATGAAAACTTGGAAGATTTGTTGGAAGGATTTCATTACAACATCAAAAGAGCGAAAATGGAAAACTTAGACCAAGACACCTTAAAATATCTCTTGTTGAAAACAATTAGGGATGAATGGTTAGATATCCTTAACAAGATGGGAAAAGGGGATATATCTCAGCTTACATTACCTAAAATAGCTGAATTATGTATCAACCTTTCAAGAGGGAAATCTAAAACTGTAAAAGGACCAAGAGACCTTGCTCTTGCAAGGGCAAGTAAGTCTGCTTCTGGGACAGTAAGTAGGTCAGAAATAGGACATATGCTTGATGAGTTCAAATCTGATATCTTGGGGAGTCTTAGTGAACAAATAGACACCCTTAAGTTACAAAACAAGCAAAAAGCTGAATTTGATGCCTTAGCAATCTTTTGTCCCAGATGTAGAAAGAAGCATGCCTTGAGAGAGTGTCCTTTGGATGCAAAAGTTGTAGAGACTTGTGTCATTTGTTCAGAAAAACATAAGACCAAGAGTTTTCCTTCACTTCCTGGTCTTAAAGCTATCTTTCAAGAAGATACTCCTACAAGTTCCACAGAATCTCTCAATTTTGTCTCTAGAAGGCCATGGCAAGAACCTCAAACACAAGGATTCCATGATCAAATGTATAATCAACCTCCACCAAATTTGAATTCTTGGCAGCAACCTTGGCCCCAATTTCAAAATCAATCTCAAGCTTGGGCACAAGGAGTACAAATTCCCTATGGAAGATATTCCCAGTACTATCAGTATCCACCATCCTATCCACCATACCCACATTTTTCTCCTCATAATCCTCAACAAAATCCTCAACCAAATTCCCAAAATCTACAACATCAAAATCAACCACTTCCATTACCATTTCCTCAGAAAACAAATCAGTTGCCTGCCCAACCCATACCAAAACCCAACAATAAAAATCCTCAGAACACCTATATGATGGAAGGACAACAGTTTCCAACCTATTTGATTACTCCTCTAGACCTTAGTGATGTTCAACTTAGGTCTAGAAGAATACTTGAAAAGAGGAAACCTTCTGTAATCATACAAGAGCAAGACAATTCTAAGGAAGATTCTCTACAGGTAAATAAAAGTCTTGAATAAGACACATCTTTTCAGGACCCAAACATTGAAAAATCAAAACAAAAATAACCAATAATTTCAACTCCTATATTTGAGCAGCCATCAACATCCACTTCTACACCTCCCTTTCCAAAAAGATTACAAATTGATAGGAGTGTAGAAAAAAAAATTATGGTGCCTAATTATGATTTCCTAGATGAGCTGAGAAATGTTTGTATTAAGATCCCATTATTGCAAGCTATCAAGGAAATTCCAATCTTAGCAAAAACAATAAAGGAGTTGAGAAAGAAGAAAACAAGAAAAAGAATAAGAGAGACAAAGTAAATTCAATTGGCAGGAAAAATAGCAGATATCATGATGGGTAAGATTGCTATTCCAAAGTATCTAGACCCAGGAAATCCAGTTGTCAAAATTCACATCAATGGAATTGAGATCCAAAACACACTCATTGATTTAGGAGTAGCAATCAATATCATGAGTAGACAAATCATGGATAAATTGAAACTTCCTAATCTTCTTTTTACACCCACATTATTACAATTAGCAACAAATATGTGATTAAACCTGATGGGGTAATAGAAGACATTCCAGTGTCCCTAGATTCTTGGGAGTATCCTGTGGATTTTATGATCCTAACTCCTAATAATAATATAGGAGGACACCTATTATATTAGGAAGACCTTGGTTAGCTACAGCTGATGCTTTCATTAGTTGTAGATCCGGTGATATGGATATCTCTGATGGTAGTTCAACCAAGAAATTTACCTTGTATCCTCCAGCAAGAACAATTACAGAATCAGATGATACTCAATGGATAGAGGATGAAAAAGAATTACAACCTCTCTTCACAATTTCAGAAATTAGTGAAGATAGCCAAATTCTGAATACCTTGGAAAAATTTGAATCCTCTTCAGAATATAAACATGAACAATTTCAAGAAGAATCCAACATTGAGTTGTTGTCATCAAGGCAGATGTCTCTCTATTCCATGGATAAATTTGGTAGCTCTACAATTGAGATATTTCCAGGTAAAACTTTAAACATAAGCAAGAACCTAGAGAAATCTCAACAAGAACGGCTAGTCAAGATACTACAGAGACATTCTTCTAATCCTCTTCGGAATATAAGCATGAACAATTTCAAGAAGAATCCAACATTGAGTTTTTGTCATCAAGGCAGATGTCTCTCTATTCCATGGATAAATTTGGTAGCTCTACAACTAAGATATTTCCAGGCAAAACTTTAAACATAAACAAGAACCTAGAGAAATATCAACAAGAAGCGCTAGTCAAGATATTACAGAGACATTCTTCTGCATATGCATGGGAGTACATTGATATGAAAGGGATAAGCCCCAAGACTTGCACTCATCACATCTACATAGAGGAAAATTGTAAACCAATCAGACAACCTCAGATAAGGATGAATCCAAATCTTAGGGAGATTGTTAAAGAAGAATTGCAGAAATTATTGAATGTCAACTTTATCTATCCTATTTCAGATAGTCAGTGGGTTTCTCCTTTGGTAATTGTGCCAAATAAAAATGGTAAATGGAGGGTATGTATTGACTACCGAGAATTAAACAAAGCTACTCTTAAGGATCATTTTCCCCTACCTTTCATAGATCAGGTGTTAGATACCTTAGCTGACAAGAAGTACTTCTCATTTCTAGATGGGTTTAGTGGTTATAATAAAATTCAAGTAGCACTTGAGGATCAATACAAAACCACATTTACCTGTCCTTGGGGTACCTATGCTTACCGAGTATTGCCATTTGGATTATGAAATGCCCCTGCAACATTTCAAAGGGCGGTATTAGGAATCTTTTCGGATCTAATACATGATTGTGTAGAGGTATATATGGATGATTTCATAGTTTATGGAAACACATTTGAAGAAGCCTTAGCAAACTTGGAAAAAGTTTTAAAAAGATGTAAAGAAGCAAATCTTTCACTTAGTCATGAGAAGTGTTTTATGATTTTTACTGAAGGAATTGTTTTAGGACATCACATTTCAGGGGATGGGATTAGAGTTGATGAGTCAAAAGTTGAAGTCATCTCTAACTTATCTATTCCAAGTTGTCAAAAAGATGTTAGGAGCTTTCTTGGATTTACAAGGTATTATCGAAGATTTATAGAAAACTTCACCAAGATAGCATCTCCACTCTTCAAATTACTTACCAAAGACTATGATTTCAATTGGAATTTTGATTGCCAGTTAGCCTTTGAGACCCTGAAAACAAAAATTTCTAAAGCACTTATTTTAAGGGGACCTAACTGGAAGTTACCTTTTCATATTTCAACAGATGCCTCAGATACAGCTCTAGGAGCAGTATTGGGACAAAAAGACCTGATTCCTTATGCCATCTACTATACCAGTAAAAATTTGACTCCTTCGGAGTTAAACTATACTGTAACTGAAAAAGAGTTTTTAGCTGTTGTTCATGCCATAAACAAATTCAGACACTATATAACAGGCTATGAAACTTTTGTTCACACAGATCACTCTGCAATTAGATATTTAATGAACAAATCAATTACTAATGGCAGATTCATAAGATGGTTATTGATTTTACAAGAATTCAACATTACCATTCTAGATAGGCCTGGAAAAAAAAACACAGTAGCTGATTTCCTATCTAGACTCCAAAACATCCAAGACAATACCCCAGTTGAAGATCAATTTCCTGATGAATATCTTTTTGCAATTTCTACTCAAACTCCTTGGTTTGCTGACATTGCTAATTATTTAGTTTCAAGGAAATTTCCTTCAATAATGAATGCAAGAGACAAAAGAAAGATCATTTATGATAGTGCAAAATATTCATGGGTTGCTAATGAGTTATACAAGACAGGTCCAGATTTTATCATTAGGAGATGTGTTCGGGAAGATGAGATGCCTGAGATTCTCAAGGCATGTCATGATGAACCTTGTGGCGGACACTTTGCTGATAAAAGGACAACCTATAAGATCCTTCATTTGGGATATTATTGGCCATCCCTTTTCAAAGATGCTAAAGAGTATGTTAAAAGGTGTGACAGTTGCCAAAGGGTAGGGAAACCTTCTCCTTCAGGTGAGATGCCATTGTAGCCTCAGGTACATATTGAACCTTTTGAAAAATGGGCTTTGGATTTTGCAGGACCTATTAGTCCTCCATCAAGACAAAAGAAATATATATTAGTTTGCACTGATTATGTTACTAAATGGGTAGAGGCCAAGCCATTACTTTCTGCTACTGAAGCATCTGTAGTTAATTTTCTTTTTGAGGATATTTTTACTCGTTTTTGTGTCCCAAGGGAAATTGTTACAGATCAAGGAGCTCAATTTACATCAAAGCTAGTGGAACAAATGATGGAGAGGTACAAAATCAGACACAGAAAATCTACTCCCTATCATCCACAAGCAAATGGTCAAGTGGAATCTACTAATAAGGTCATTGAAGGGATCCTAACGAAGATTGTTCATTTGCATAGAAGAGATTGGGCAGATAGGCTTCCTGAAGCCTTGTGGGCCTATAGAACTACATGGAGGAGCACAACAGGCCATACTCCTTATGAACTTGTTTATGGAAAGCAAGTTTTTTTTCCCATAGAGTTCCAGATTCAAAATTTCAAAATGGCAGTTCAACTAGGACTTGATCTAACAAAGGCACAAAAGCACAGATTGGAGCAGATTAATGAATTGGATGAGATCAGACAAGATGCAGTTCAGAAAACAAGTATAGTCCAACAACAAAGGACTAGATGGCATGACAAATACATCAAGGAAAAGAAGTTCAAAGAAGGTGACTGGGCTCTCTTGTTTGATTCAAAGTTCAAGGATTTTCAAGGTAAATTCCAAACACATTGGCTTGGGCCATATGAAATTATAAGAATTTTTGATAATGGAGCAATAAAAATCAGGACAATAAATGAAGAGAAGGTCACTTTTCTTGTAAATGGTCATAGATTGAAGATGTATCATAAGCCACTTTCAAGAGAAGAATTTGTCAAGAGATTCCAGGAAAACAGTGATGTGAAGTTAATGAAGAAGAATTTTTCTTCTTCATCAACTTAATTAAATTTTCTGAACTCAGATGATTGAAAAAAAAAAGTATAAACATGAAAACCAATCACTGATTGGCATGTTTATACAGAAAAGGTGGAGTGAAAATCAGAATCTTTCTGACACTCTAGCTTTTCAAATATGTTCTTTCTGCAAGCAGTTATTACAAAATCATAAGTGCAGATCCATTTCACTTATGATCCATCTCACTCCATTCATCCATACTCCATTTCATTCATTCATCCACACTTCATTCATTTCACTCCATGGTCCACCTCATTTCCATCCTAGATTTTTAAGTTTGATGTTTTTCTGCAATTGAATAATACACATCATGAATTGCAGGCTACTTTTCATACTCCACTCCACTTCATAAGTTGTGATCCATTTCACTTTATTATTCACTTCATTCATATTCCATTACACCATATTTCATTATCTATTTTCACTCATTCCATACAACATTCCATTCATGCTCCAAACCATTCCATTTCATGTTTCAAGTCTTCTACAGGTACATTCTGCAATCAGTCAGACATTCTGCATCCATACAGACATTCTGCAGCCAGAGATCCTGAAGGCACTATTCAGTAATTACTTGATTTGCAACAAAATGATCCTGCATATCCATGACAACAAGAAAAATCAAGGGAGTTATGAAGACTCAAAAATTAATGATTTTCAGGGGAGAACAAAGCATATGAAGATCACAAAGATCAGAGGAAAGGCAAAGGTAAAAGTTATGAAATTATTATAATGACAGATCATGAAAAATTTTAGTATAGTTAAGTTATGTATAATTCAAAAAGTTGTTTTAATTAATTGTGTTGATCATGCCTAACAAACCTCTCATAAAAACTTTGAATAAAATTCCTTCTATTCCACCATTCCAAATCCCATATCTGATCATCATTTAAAAACTTAACGGTTAAAGTACTGAGGTGATTGGATTAGTCACGTCACTAGGCCAAAGCATTTAATGATGATTTTGAATTTCCTACGAAATATCTCTGCGGTCTTTTCTTCCAAGATATTTCCCAACTCATTAATTTGTTTACATCACCCTCACCTCATTATACTCATTCCGTAACCACTCCATATCATTCTTTCCCGTAGCCAACTCTTAACCATTTCGGTCTGTAAAACAGAGGAAGCATCTGTGGGGAAAAAACATCTCTTTAACAGTCATTTTCACCGTGAGCAAAGGAGCAGTGATTTGAAGGTTGGAAAGAAAAACTATGGGTCTCATAGTGAGGACTGAACTGGTTGGAACTATGTACTTGGAGGGTTATCCACAAATGAGAGAAATGTTACAGCAAGCCGGGTGGTTGCAATTTTTGGATAAATTTAGTGGTTTTCACAAAGAGGTGACTAAAACATTTGCAAGGTCCTTCAATGGAGCCGAGGTTGAAATAGGAGACATTAAATTCACTATTACAAAGGCTTTCATTGAAGAGGCAATGAAACTACCTAGACAAGGAGAAAGGTGGTTCAAAAATAGAGAATTTCATAATGAGACATGGAAGCAAATACTCAAGTCACCAGGTATGGATGTTTCCATTTTTAAAAAGGGTATTCCTAGCTCGGCATTAAAGAATAAGTGGAGGAACATGTTACTCATTTTGCAATAATTTATCACTTGTGAAGGTAGATTTGGTACCTTCTATGTTTACCATATTCGGTTAATGATGCATTTCTTAGAAGAAGAAATCAACTTGCCATTTTTCTTGCTTCATAGTTTAAAGAAAATGGCCTCAAGTGTTCAAAAGAGAGTTCAATTTCTGGAAACAACCTTATACCACCATGGTTTAGTCAAAATCTTGATTGAACATCATTTGAGAAAAATGGGAGATAATTGGGATGAGTTCTTAGTGAGAAATCACTTTGAAGAACCGAAGGAACCTCCACTTGAAGACAAATCTACAAAAAGAAGCAGAAGATGGAAAACCTCCAAAAATGAAACTGAAACTGGTAAAACAATACAAGAGGATAGTGAAGAAATGATTTCTGAGAAATTGGCCCAAATTAAGAAGCAGCTTAAGAAAGAGAGGATAATAAGGAAATCTGCCAGAGAGAAAGGAGAAGGGCCATCTCAACCAAGACGGAGCCACAGACTTAGAGGGATACTAAAGAAAATAGAGGTTAGACAAATTGGAATTATAAACATTGAGGATGAAGAAACACCTGAGCATCAGTATGAGGAGGATTTTGATGAAGAAGCTCCTGAAATAGACCCAGCACAACAAGAAATTTACAATTATGTTGAGACACTAGAGAAGAGAGCTTCAGAAAGTAGAGACAGAACTCCTAGTCCACCAAAATCTGCAATTGATATCCTAAGAAGAGATAAATATGAGTTAGAAGTACTCAATAGGCATATCAAGAATTAGAATGAAATTCTAAGGGAGCAGGTTAAGCTGAAAACTGATATGAATTCAACTCTGTCTCTACAAATGCAAAAGTTGTACAAGGCCAGTGAAAATTTGAAAAAGAAAAATAAAAGGTTAACCAGGGCACTCACAAATTTGAGATTCAAGTTAGTCATAAGGAAGCCCATAAGGCCATTGACTGCCAGACAAAGCAGAAGAAGAGGGTTGGATGTCCTTGCAGAAGTCTCAGAGTTCATGGAATAGTTGCATGAGGACATGCAAGAACCTAGCAGTGGGGGTATGTTGAGCTTCAAAGATGTTCTTCTCTTCCACCACATTCCACTTCATTTCCTTTGTCCATTATTAATTTCAGGCTTAAATGATCAATAAGATTAGTTAAAATTGCTTTGAGATTGTATATAATGTCTAACTTGCTATGTTTTCATGATTTCGTTGTTGTAGTACTTTTTGACTACACCTAGCTACAGAATGCAGACATTCTGTAGCTAGTTGCCAATTCTGCAGCTGTCTTCATGTCTACGCAGGTTCCAGATGTCATCTCAGGGAAAAACACATATGGTCGTATTCCACATCATTCCCTCATCATTTGTTGCTCCCCACGAAGTCTGAGTTAAAGTATCAAAGCGGTTATGCACGTAGAAGAGAGGCAGTTTCCTATCAAAACACGGACTCTACAGATGTCCGCAGTAAAGCACAAGACTGTTAATAAGAGTTTTAATTTGATTAGGAATGGGAAAGACACTTATCCCTGTTTTTCTCAAGAAGTAGTTATGTAATTTCATTATAAGTATGACTCGGGAGACTGAGAAACTGTTGGTTAGATTTTGTTTTTGGTTTCTAGATCTTAGAAGTCCGAAACACTCTGTTTTGAAGTTATTTCTCCTTTAATGAAAGAAGCATCACTTTATTGAACACACTGAGCCAATCTTGAAGTAGATTTTGCGTGCTACTCTGGTGGTAGAGGGCCCCTGCTATCTGAGCAGCCTTGTTCATATGTTTAGATAAGTAACTGCATTCCTAGTTTAGCCCATTTTCTGAACTTCATGTTTTTATATTCATTTGAATCGGATGCTACAGATTAGTCTTGTTCTCACGAATTCTTCCAAAAGACTACTAATATGGAATGAGGCATAACTGTAGTATTTTAGGAGTCAGTTACATTTCTTTAAGCTTTATGTTTTCATGCTCAATCACATCAGTTGTTACAGCTAGTCTTGTTTTTATCAATCTCTTCCAAAATATCACTAATTCCAGATAAGACATAGTTGTGGTGGTGTTTCAGAGTTTACTACGTTTTGTTGAACTTTATATTTTATGTTTTATGCATGGAATGATACAGCCAGACTTGTTTCTACAAGCTATTCCAAAACATCACTCATATTGAACAAAGTAGGGCTGTAGTATTTCATAGAATTAGTTGCATTTTAGCTCAGTCAATACTCCGGAGGTAGATGTCATTCTAGTTTAACTCTGTCACTATATTTCAAGCTTGATAATGGTAGTCTAGTTTAACTCTGTTCACTGTATTAGTATCATTCTAGTTTAGTTCTAATTCATGTCAAGTTAGATAATAGCACTCTAGTTTAGTCTTAGTTCACTGTATTAGCATTTTAGTTTAGTTGTTATCCATTGCATTTTAAATTGTATTAGTTGTTAAATTTAGATACCACGGTCTTCATTATTTACAAAATATTCTTGTTCTGAATTCCTATTAATACATCATCATATGGACAAGAACTATCAATAACAGTTTAAGGCCTTGAGTATTTTGCAACCTTTTTACAATTTCACAAACAAGCCTTTTTCTCAAAGACTATTCTAAAAAGAAATCTATAACTTTTGAATGAGGCCTAGTGGTGCTAAATTGAGTTGCAGAATAGAATTAGAAGTTAGTTTAGAGTAGAAATATTATTGTGCTACAAATTTTCTTTTCCAATTATGTTTCAATAAACCTTCAACCATGGATGAGATGTTGTAACATTGTAAGTTGATTATTGACTTAGGAAAACCTTAATTGCACTAAAAACTTATCCTTTTCTCAATCTATTCCAACATATCTCTAAATGAATGAATTGGATGAGTTCATGATATGGGTTAATGAGTTCATGTTGTGATTTGTTTCTTTGCTATGAGTCCTTATCAAGCTTTGCATTTTCTGTCCTTTAGTGCACACCTAGTTTAGAATAGTTTCACTCTGTTTTAGTGTAAACTTCTTAGCTCTTTTTCAACATAAAAACCATAAAACCAAAAACATCATAAAAACGCTAAACACAACGTAGTGAGAAACAGATACCTAGGCACATACAGTGCACCACACTTCAGCAGTTTACTAGCCCTGGTGACCTTGGTTGACAATTAATGAGCTCAATTTAGGAACACTAAGTTGAGCAACATTGTGTTCCGAATGCTCACTGATCTGCCTAATTATTTTGGATGTCATCATGGTTGGTGTCCTCCCTTCTGTAGATGCAGTATATTTTATCTCGCAATGCTTAGATGCTTTGTGACTTAATAACCTCATAATTCAAGCTATTAATGATTGTGGTGCTCTAAGATATTTTGTGAAAATTTTTACCTCAAAATCCTACTTACGAGATTTGGCAAGTGACACTCTTAGGTCCTTATCATCTGCCTTGGATGAGATGATCCGACATGCTCCTTCTTTGAGGGGAATGGGGTGGATGTATTGATTGAAATATTAAATACTATTTCAAAACTTGGATTTGGCACTGAATTTTCTTCCCTATTGCAAAAAATTCCAGATCTTCTATGCATGTTTCCATGGAGACTGGTTTAGAAAAACAAACAATTAGTTCAGTGGATGGAGATGAATCATCAAGGGCGACATCTGAGTTAGGGGTTGATACTTCTACTGAAAATTTTTCTTCAAACATGGAATGCTTTCTCCCAGATTGTATAAGTAATGATACATGTCTCTTAGATAATATTCTGCATAATATAGATACATGGGTGTTTGTAACTGAGAAAAAGGGTATAGAGGCTATGCTGCAACTCTTTTATTTATCCCTCTTACCATTTTCATTTCAAGGTGGCCAGAATATTGTTGTTGCATTTAAGAATTTTTCACCGGAACACTCATCTCCTCTTACTTGTTTGTACTACTTTGAGAGAACACATGAAACTTGCAAATGAATTCATGGATTTTTTGGCTAGAACAAAGCTGGAAAATATTGAGGTAGCACAAAACATATGAACTTTGAGATGCATGTCAATTATAGATGGTATTATATCCTTTTCAATACATTTACTGGAAATCACAACAACGATGATGCCTAGAATTGGTTATGGGGATGAAAATATATTGAAGGATGTAGGGATGGTATACAAAGAAATAGTTTGGTAGAAATATCTTTTTAGTGATTCAAAAGTAGATGCGAATAAAGAGGTTGAAAAGGACTTACAATTGAAAATTTGGCACCAAATGTAGCAGGTACAAAAGCTAGCAATGACACTAACACAGTTTTAGTTGTTTGACATGTGAACCCAATGTTTATGAGGAATGGACTTGCTTCTCATTGTTCCATTGAACCCTAATATATTTATTTTATACAAACAAGACTTCATCACCATTAAAAGCAAACCATGGTATCGATGGGATTTCAATAATTTGTCTTGGTCAGCTTGGGTGACATGCAGATGCATCATAGGTTGACATTGGAGGCTCTGTAAGTGTGGGAGAAACATCTCAAGCCCAAAAAATTAAAAGGATGCCACCTGATATCCTGGACTTTGACAATATGAATAAGGTTGTGTCTACAATGTGATCATCTTATGTGACTCTTGTGAAGGTTTTAGTAGTTCACAATCGACATCATGATGATATAGGATTGCTTAGTGCAACAACTAAGAGTGGAATACAAAAATTGTGAATTATTTATATAATCATGGTACAATTAAAATTATTTTTGACTACTTCTGAAGCAAGAGTTAATTTACTGTGGATAGCACCATTATGTCATAGCAAGGAATGGAAATAGAAAATGACAAAGATATTGAAAATGATAAGCAAGAGCATGCACCTTGGTTGTTAGAGACATACGAAGCTATTGCATGCTTTTGGAGTACCTTGTGAATTCTTCTTTGATGTTAATTGTGCCCTTTACATCATATTTGTTACTGCAATGAGGTTTTGGAGGCTTTGTCATTGTTCTAAGGGATCCAAAGATTTTTTTCTGCACCCTACAAGATCAAGTTCTCAATGGTGTTCTACCTATCTGGAGTATTCCAATGTTTTTTCACTGCAATCCAAATTTAATTACCTTGTTTCCATTATTACCCTCATTAGGAAGAAATGTTTCAATTTTTTTAAGACATGTAAGAGAAAAAGATGCAATCCTTTAGTAATTCGTGATCATTAGCTAAACCAAAGGAAGTTGGTGGGTGGGTTTTGGTAGCATACATTCCCTTTGGTATGGCTTAGACAGCAGAGTCTATAGAGGGTTGATTTCTAAGAAATTCATACCTGAAAACCAGAAGTGATTCTTAGTAAGTATATAAACCATCGATGAGACGATTGGATCATATAGTTTGTCTTGTTGATCGTCATTGTTGACGAGGTAAATCCCCTCTGCGGACAGAGGCGATCCCTACTAGCCCAGCAGGGGTCTAGCAACAATCACGAAATGTTACAACGCAAGTTCCTAGCTACGAATGAAAAGACCAAAGATGGAGGCCTACCTGGAATCCAATGCTACGATCTGAAGAAGAGAGTGTTCCCGTTCCTCAGCCTCGGCAGATCATGATCCTCCACGATCTCCGCGGATGGACACCTGCACATGCAAGAAACAAACAGATACAAGCATAAAATCCAGCATACGCAACTAAATATCATTCAGAAAGGATACTACTCATATTAACATAATCGAAAACAGAGTGGAACCATAATTGTAATCATTCATTAAATAACAATAGAAAGAGATTACAACCAATGTTCTGACGTCGTGGTCTCCTTCGGATGGGTCTCCAGTCGTTCACATCTCGCAAAGCTCACCAGGGAAAGGGAAAACCTCTCCAGAGTCTCTCGACGATAGTCTCCTTACTTGAGTCGGCCTTAAGGGAAGAAAGAGGGCTCTTACAGCACAAAGGCTCTTGGGAATTTGGAGATTCAAAGCTTAGGCACTTCAAGACTAGCTTGCTATGGGATTGAGCAGGCTTTTATAGATGGGGAAGGAGGGAGTTGGGATCCCTATTATTGTGGGATTGGCCCTATCAACAAGGAAGGTTCTATGGGAGGTGGCAAAACCACTTCCCTTCCATAGAACTCCCGCAGCCAAACCTCCCAACTCAAGATAGGCAATGGTTCTGAGTTTGTTGAAACTCAACTTCCGCATTCTTTATTTAAAAAACACTCCTTAAATTGGCTGGCGCGACCACTGCTCTGGGACAGAGCGCCAGGTGGCGCGGCCTATTTGCAGGATTTCCCCCATTGGCGCGAGTGCTGAACTGTCTGCCCGCGCCAATGTAAAAAGAGATGTTTTTCATGATTTTTGCAAGGAGATGTCTTAAGGGCAATTAAATCTCATGCTTAGAGGAATGCTTTGATGATGGTTTCAAGGCATGAAAATGTTCACAGGTCACAAAATGGGTCCTCCATTGTGTGGGACGGGGAATGGTAGGGATGGTGACAAATTACCGTGTAACAGATGCCCCGTAAAGTATGAGGCCCAAGAGAGAAAGGGGTGAAATGCTTTACGAGAACATGTTCAACTGAAGGCCCGCCGTCGAAAAACCTGCGCAGAAAGATACAACTGATATCTCAAGTACATGATGTATATGTGGTATGGGCACAGCCATCCGAAAACAGAATATGCTATAATCTGGATCCAGGGTATGGGCGCAGCCATCCAACTAGGATCAAACAAATAGACTCAGGTATGGTCGCAGCCATCCAATCAGTGAGTCATGTAAATAATGATAATAATCCACAATCGCAGCCTGGATTACAACAAACACAATCCAGGGTCTTGCGCTCCATCTCGACCCAAACAAAGTACAAGTCCAAGCATGCGAATATGTGAGCTAAAGTCGAACATGCATGAACATCGTCTGATTACCAGCCGATGATGAAAGCTATTAACAGACGCGAGAGAAACCACCAATAATGACAATGGTCCTCAAGGTACTACAGGTACAATCTACGACATGCGAATGAATGAGTTGACGTCGAACACCCGCAGAATCAATCGATCGGAGGCCAATGATGAAAACCTCATGTTGAATGCGACGAACCTGCCATTAAGGCATGTAGGCTCCAAGGTACCATAAGGAGTCTCTAGACCAACTTCCTGGATAATGAGCTGAAGTCGACAAGAAGTGACCGTGATCGAAGGTGGGCCATAATGTTTCCCACATCATCGACACGAGACAGAGTAACATGATGTTTTGTTGTGAATCAAGATCGTATGAGAAACAGAGGAAGGTTGATATTTGCAGAGGTCAACTTCTCTTGAACATATAAACGGCACGACAGTGGACTTGGCAGTATTTGACATCAACGGATCAGAGGTCATGGTGACGAGGCAGTGAGCAGATGAGAGGTCAAAAGGGATTATCCAAACCCACGGAGGCAAAGTGAAGAAATGAGATGAGATGTCCCCAACCCGACACGAATGCAGACAAGTGCCATGTTCAAGAGCGACATACTGCCGACGACAATGACGATGGTTCCATTTTTCCCCCACCATTTCTGGCGAGTACCCCAATTATTTTTGATAACAAGCTTGAAGGGGATAGCATATGCTTGTGATATAAGTCCGCCCTTCGGGCGAATCCATCCTAGTGCATTTAACAAGTCCTAGGAAGGAGAAACTCGGAGAACGTCATTTCGACGAAATCCAATGTCATCAGGGTTTAACGAGTCTGACAAAGGAAGAACTCGGCGTCTTTTCATGTTTAGAGAGTTTGAAAAGACGGCGGAAAAGAAAACTCCACAGGTCCCTTTTCGTAAATAGTTCCCCAGATCCGAAAAGGTAGAAAACAATATCCGGGAAAACCTCCTAGTCGCGATAGGCTAGGGTATTCCTTTTTCGTAATCGATCCAGCCCAGCCCGAAAAAGGGTTAAACTTATACTGGGTGAATGTCGATTTGTGTCCATTTTAACGAGATCGAAACGACAAGGGCCTCGGCGATCTTTTCATATTTAGAGAGTCAGAAAAGAGCTGAAAGATGACTCCTCCTGGAGGAACGAGTGGTATAAAGGGTAGCAACTGGTTCCGGTAATGGTGGAACTGCTCAAAACAAATAAAGGTCAAGAGGCTGGCTAACAAGACCACTCATCGCAGCGGTTCCTCAGGAACAGGTAAAACAACCAAGTGAAGGCATATGATCGGCCAAGCAGATAGTGACGATGGAGTGAGAAAACCAAGGCTCATCTGGCAAAAACAGGCTGATAAAATGGCAATCACAAGGGGTAAAATGGGAATGGTTTCATTTTTACACAAGCTTGAAATCAGGAAACTCTGCTTGAAGTTGGTTTCATTTTTACACAAGCTTGAAACAAAGATAAACTATGCTTGAAACCGGTTTCATTTTACACAAGCTTGAAACGGAAACAAACTATGCTTGAAAAAGTAAGCATGCCCCCAGCATGGTGACTCAATTCGAGGTACATGCCCCCCAAGCTTCAGTCCATGCACCTGAGTAAACAGATGGAGGGAGTGAAGGTTCAAGTTATGAGATCTAAGAAAGACTCGACTGGGATTTTACGAGATCTGATCAAAGACTCGAATTGAACAAGAACGTGTTTCATTATTTTAACGAGGTTGACACATTAAAAGAACTATCCTCGGACACCCTTGTTTCATTTTTTAAGGAGCTTGACACAAGACAAGAAACTCTGCTCTGACAACCTTGTTTCATTTTTTAGGGAGCTTGACACAAGACAAGGAACTCTGCTCCGACAACCTTGTTTCATTTTTAGGGAGCTTGACATAAGACAAGGAACTCTGCTCCGACCGACTTACATAAAAAAGAACAAGAAGCGTTAGCCCAAGAGTTCCACTCGATGGAAGGAAACATCGCCAAGTCGGGACCCAATGCCCCCAAAGAATTATGCAACGGCATCATCAACCGAGCACGAGCACGGGGGTGCGACACCTGACTGTGGTGGGGCAGATACAACGGGTGGATAAAAACCAGGAAGGGATGATGGCGGGCCAGCTGCCACATCAGGACCAAAGAACGAAAGCTGATCAATGGTCACAATTCGTCCTTCATGTGGAAAACAGACCACACGAAAAAGGGAGGAGACAAGTGCTCCCATGGCATAGGTGTAATCGCGCCCCAAAAGCAGATTGAAATCCAAGGGGCCTGGAACAACCATCACATCCATATGGACGGTTTACCTCCCAAAGTAACAGGTAACCTTGGAAGGATCCCTAACGGTTGACTCGTTCTTCTGTTAAAAGTCAGTTACCCGTAACAGGCACAAGCGCGGCGAACCGAAAGCTTGCCGGGTAGTTGAAACGAATACTAACGCACCTTCGTCTATAATGGTCTTTTGGAGTACAACCGGACAAGAACGCTGTGATCTCAGAAAGGCACATAAGACGGAAGAGCGAAATCTGAAATCGGTTCCAATCAAGAGACGACCACTCGGAGAGACTACATCGAAATCAGAAGGTCTTCCCCCTGATGTTACGGAAGAAGGAGCATCCTCCATAACCTCCATCTCGAAGGTGGGAGGGAAATCCTTCGGAGCCTCCATCGTGGGAGGCGGAGGAGCAGCTTCTTGAAGCACAGGGACAGGAGAGTCTTTCTCCAAGTCTGAAGAATCTGAAGAAACTAGAAGGACATGGGGGGTATGAGATTCACTCTCGACAGAAAAGACCTGGTGCACCGTGGACGGTGCCAGTTCAACCGATCCTACGACCAATGGTTGGTCAGGGATGGATTAGTGGATTTGAATTTCTGAAGGAGTGGGATCGACCAAGGATGACTCTTGACCAATCACGCCATCAGCAGGTGGAAGACTCAAAGAAAGCTGTTTATAACCAGCCGGGAGGCGTGGTGTAGAAACAGTCGGGTTGTCCAAGACTCACTTGGCTTCATCCATATAAGGACAAAGGTGAATAGCATGGTGCCCTTCACACAACTTACAGGGATTGGTGATCTTACCCTGCTTCTTAAGAGCCTTATCAGCACCAGTCGAAGATGTGCCCCCAACCTTGCTCCCAGAAGTCAAAGACAATGGTGGATGACCATTAGGCCATGCTTCAAGCACCTTGGGAATGCCAGGGCAGTCTCGAAGCAGATGGTCTCCCGTGCACAGCATGCACGGGAACTTGACTTTCTATGGAGGGTCGGAGGGCTTATCAAGAGGAGATTTCTCAGAAGCAGTAGCTGCACTTTTAACCTCTCGCTTATTAGACTTCTTCTTCTTTGTCTTCTTCTTCTTCTTCTTAGCCACCTGGTTACTCGAATCCAGACTTTCACCAGGCGAAGTAGAAGAGGAGGACGCAGAAACGGGCGAAGAAGGGGAGAGGTCCACCTTGGAATCAACATGACGTTGTTCATGTGGAGGAACTGATTGAACAGAAGCCGAGACATTCGGGACCACAGAGGTTGAAAACAACCAAACAGGAAACCCAACAGTTAACCCAGGAAGGGACAACGTTGCCATATAGGGAGCACCAACATTTCCAAAAGGAGGAAAAGGACCAGGATTCCCATCGGAGGGGATTCCTTGGTTGGTGAACTCCAGAAAAGTTGCCATTAGAAACAATCTTCAGAACAACACCCTAAGGAAACTAACTTTAACCAGGAATATTTCGTGGGCAGTTAATTTTTATGACATTGAAACAAAACTCTACCGTTTCATATTTTAAGAGTCGAGAAACGAGTAAAAGGTGACTCTATCACTTTCAGATTGGAAACAAGCGTGAAAGGACAAGCGCTTGATGACCTTTTCAAATTTAAAGAGTCAGAAAAGATCGAAATGACTGCTCAGGAATGCTAGGAAAAAGGGTGTACCAGATATCCGTGAACTGCAATATACACCTTGGTTTCAATAATGAAACA